>JANVCC010009476.1:202317-270644 GCA_025345505.1 Todiramphus chloris collaris
TGAAGGGGGTCGCGGGGAGTGATAGAAGGGCTTGGTGGGCACCTGGTCCCGTGCCAGGGTCAACCCACCACAGTCACTCCAAGAAGTTCATGTCCTCCTCTGGCACGCAGCCATTCCTCCACAAAGGGGGAGGGCAGGAGGAGGTTGGGGGGGCATTCTGCTTTGTCCTCCGAGCAGCTGCTACGTGTTCCTGGAGCCCTGCTTCCTGGACTCGGACCGACATCGCCTGCGGATGGGAAGTAGAGAATAACATCTTATCTATCATAACCCATGGCTCTTTGTGTCTTATTCTCCCCCTGCATGCTGTGCTGACAGGGGTCAGGGGGGAGTGATAGAAGGGCTTGGTGGGCACCTGGTGCCATTCCAGGGTCAACCCACCACAATATATTATGACCAGGATTAGACCACTCATTCCCAGTTAGACTCACTTCAGCTTCCAATACAGCAAGCTCTTGGAATCCCCCTCTCACCCCAGAAATACAGATGGGTTTAGCCCTTCTATAGCCTGATGACATTAAGGTACACTGTGAGCCAGTATCCACTAAAGCCTTGTACTCCTGTGAGTCTGACATGCCTGGCCATCGAATCCACACAGTCCAGTAAACCTGATTGTCCCTTTCCTCCACCCGGCTGGAGGCAGGGCCCCTCTAGTCCTGATTGGAGTTACTTCTTGTGAAAATGACTTAGAAGTCCCTTCAAGATGATTGGAAGTGAGATCAACCCTTCTACTCTGCCTGGGAATTATCCCACTGGAAAAAGAAGCAGTGTTCTTGGACGAATCCCCTTCTGTAATTGTTTTTCCTCACTGCAACTCACATACTCGTGCAGCTAGGATTGAAGTGGGTTTTCCACCCCACTTCTTCATGTCCTCTCCATGGTCACATAGGTAAAACCACAGGGTACGCCATGGTGTATACCTTCCATATTGTCTTTCTGGGGTACAGGAGCATCTACTCCTAACAGCTGAGACATGGGCCCATACAGGTGGGCAATAGGACATGTCCTCTGTGAGTTGCTGGACCTCCTGGGACAATTCCTCCACAGCTGAAACACAGGCCTGTAGGAAGGGAGACTTCCTTCATAGTGCTGGAGTACACCAGTCAATTCATTAATCGTTTGTCTCTGTCCAGCTTTCCAGGACAGTATTGACAATGAGTTAGCATATGATGGTAGTACACTCCGTAGGAACTTCTGTCACATGTGTGGTGTGCATTGGACTTCATCTGGATCTGTGAATAACATCATTCTGATCGTTATAAATCATCTCCAGAACTGCTAATTCCCTCAGGTACTGAATACCTTTCTCCATGGTGGTCCACTTCCCTGAGAGATATTCAGCATCTTCCTTGAAGGGGTACCTTTCCTTTACGCCTGAGAAGACTCGCCTCCAAAGGCTGAGGGCTTGTGTCCGTTTTCCAATCTCCTTGTCAATACCCCCTTCCCTAGACAGGGATCCAGCTGCTTGGACTCTTTCCCCTCAAATTCCAAACTACCGGCCCTGTTACCTCATCATTGAACAGACAGCTGATAATGTGGTTGCCTGGATGATAACTGAAGCCCTTTCACATATCTTGTATCTCACTCAGGGACAGGGATCGGGTGATCATCTCTGGCTCTTCCTCCTGTTCTCATGATGACCCTGGTTCATTATCATCCCTTGCAAAGCGATTTTTTTATGTATCTTTTTCTGTATTGGGGCGACCAATACCAGCAGGGGTTGTTTCTCTGCTTCAGCTGCAGCACCTGCTGCCACGGTTTGAGTGGCCACAGTGCTTGTCATGAGGGTTGGAATAGCTGCAGTGCCTGATAGTTTGTTTTGGGGTCTAGAGACTTTCTCTTCCCCTTGAGGGCACTGAATAGTGTTGAAGAGAACTCAGTAGGTATGGCCTACTACTATCACATTGCAGTGATTTGAGTGTCTCTGGAATTGCCAGACTGGCAACATACTTTTTCACAATATTTTACTAGTTTATCAAGGTTCTTCAGTTGTTCAGGGATGAAATTCCACTGATGAAATGACCACTGCCCTAGGCACTTACCCATATTCTCCCACACACCCTGCGACTCATAACTATCCAACCTCAGGGAAGATCTCTGAGTGCTATTCCAGATTCTCTGGTTTTGTTCCTCAGGGATCACTACTGGGACTGGTGATGTTTAACATCTTTGTCAGTGATATGGACAGTGGCATTGAGTGCAGCTATGTGGGGCGGTTGACACACTGGAGGGAAGGGATGCCATCCAGAGGGACCTTGACAGGCTTGACAGTTGGGCCCATGCAAACCTCATGAAGTTCAACAAGTGCAAGTGCAAGTTCCTGCATCTGTGTCAGGACAATCCCAAGCACAAATGCAGGCTGGATGGAGTATGGATAGAGAGCACTCCTGTAGAGAAAGACCTGGGAGTGCTAGTATTGTATGCAGTGTGTCCTGGTTTGAGTGAGAACAGAACTAATTCTGTTCAGTAATTTTACTTTTCAGCTCAGTTCTTCTAACTAACTGCACTTTCTGAAGTTAGCAGCCTGTTTTCACAGACAGTGCCTGCTTCTAGCAGTGATAACACCTCATGTTTAGAGTTACTACCAAGGATTGGTATGCAGACCAAGGCCACTGCTGGGTCTTGTGTACCACACTGGGGGGTGCAGAAGGTGAAAGGCTGCATCTTCAGGGAGGAGTGGACAGGACGGGTGACTCTAAACTGACCAACGAGGTATTCCATCCCATATACGCCATATTTGGTCTAGAGCTGAGGGACCCAAAGGGTCTCTGGGCTCTTCTCTCCCCTCTTGGACTGCTTTGCCAGCTTTTGCTTGTCTTGCCTCAGGTCCTCTTTCGGTTCCTTCTTCGGAGCACCCAAGGAGGACTCTGTCCATTCTGCCTTCAATCCGATCTGCGTGTTCCTGAACCCGGTACCAGAATCCAGCTCCTGAACACAGCTCCCGTCTGCTGCGGGGCCCAGTCTGGGACTGCCCCGGTGCCTCCACAGCATCAGTGGTGATGGTGATGGTGATGTAATTACCATCAGGGGGGTTGGGTTTGATACTGGTTTTGTATATATTTCTATATATTCCATTTTTTATAATTATTAATTTCATTTTCATTAAAGCTGTTCTAGTTTCCTTTTCTAATCGCTAAGTCTCTCTCCCTTATTCCCTTTCTCTTCCCCTCTGGGGAGGGAGGGGGGTTAACAGAGAGCGTCTGTTATAGGTCTAAGGGGCTGCCCTGACCCTAAACCGTGACACAGTGATACATTTGGTAAGAGATGAATCCCCTTGTGTTCTAGCAGGTCCTCAGAGATTAGAGGGGCTAGAGGTCGATGGACTTATCTCTTAATAAATATGCCAAATTAATGTTTGTAGCTATAGGTTCAACACCAGATACATGAACAGCCTGTCTACTGTAGGTCTGCTTGCATTCACTAGAAGTTTGATGCACAAACAGTGTGGTTTATTTACACTTGCAACATATACAGATTCTTTAATATTGCTGGTGATAAATGCACTAAACTGAAGAATTGCTATATAGCTCCAAATTGTAATCATAATTGGAATCTCCTGGGAAAAACCACTCAGCATTGCTGAGGCCGCAAATCTTACCAAAAGGTTTCCCTTATGGAGAGGGAGGGCAGAAGAAACACATCTATCTGTCCCTACGATTTGGTGTCAAATTTCTCATCTCACAAATTAGGTCTGAAATAGGGATAATATTTATACCTTGTTCACTACTATTGAACAAAATGTGGGGGTGGGAGTGTGGTCAAGCCATTATTCCCGGTGGTCAGCATTTATCAGTGGCACAAAACATTTATGATATCCTTGGTAGCTTCTTCAAGAAGCAGATAACTGTTGTGATACATGTGAGAATGGGATAAGCAGCCTTCACTTCATTCCCCACTCTTCCTCAGTGCCATGAGAACACTGACTACTGGATCTTCACCCAGCCTCCATGTCTATCCTAGTCACCAGATATTTACCAGCAGTATTGAGCTGTGCAGTTTCAATTGTTTTGTGCTTCCAACAAACAGCATGGGAAAAGAGCCACGGAAGAATCACAGAATCACAGTGTTAGGGGTTGAAAGGGACCTTGGAGATCTTCAAGTTCAACCCCCCTGCCAGGGCAGGATCATGTAATCTAACCTACAACCTAATCTAACCTACAACCTAATCTAACCTACAACCTAATCTAACCTAACACAGGTCACTCAGGAACACATCCAGGCGAGTTTTGAAAATCTCCAGAGAAGGAGACTCCACAACCTCTCTGGGCAGCCTGTTCCAGTGCTCTGTGACCCTTACTGTAAAGAAGTTCCTCCTCATGTTAAGGTGGAACCTCTTGTGCTCCAGCTTATATCCATTCCCCCTAGTCCTATCACAAGGCACGAGTGAGAAGAGGCTGTCCCTTTCCTCTTGACACGTAGCCCTCATATATTTATAAACATTTATCAAATCCCCTCTCAGTCTTCTCTTTTCCAGACTAAAGAGCCCCAGGTGTCTCAGCCTCTCCTCATAAGGCATGTGCTCCAGTCCCTTAATCATCCTTGTAGCCCTCCATTGGACTCTCTCAAGCAGATCCCTGACTGTCTTGAACTGGGGAGCCCAGAACTGGACACAATACTCCAGGTGAGGTCTCACCAGTGCAGAGTAGAGGGGGAGGAGAACCTCCTTCGATCTGCTGGACACACTCCTCTTGATACACCCCAGGATACCATTGGCCTTCCTGGACACAAGGGCACATTGCTGCTCCATGGAGAACTTGTTGTCCACCAGGACTCCCAAGTCTTTCTCCACAAGACTGCTCTCCAGCAGATCACCTCCCAGTCTGTACTGGTGTAATTTCTTATTCTTACCTAGATGCAGGACTCTACATTTATCCTTGTTAAACCTCATTTGGTTCTACCCTGCCCAGTTCTCCAACCTGTCCAAGTCTCGCTGGATGGCTGCACAGCTTTCGGGTGTATCTGCCAATCCTCCCAGTTTTGTGTCATCAGCAAACTTCCTGAGCAGACACTCTGTCCTGTCATCAATGTCATTGATAAAGATGTTGAACAGGAACAGACCCAGCACTGATCCCTGGGGGACTCCACTGGTTACAGCTCTCCAGCTGGACTTGGCACCGTTGACCACCACTCTCTGGACTCTATTGTCCAACCAGTTACTAATCCATCTTACTACCTGCTCTTCTATCCCATACTTCCCGAGCTTCTCCACAAGGATGTTATGGGAGACTGTGTCAAAAGCCTTGCTAAGGTCAAGCTAGACTATATCCACTGGTCTCCCTGCATCTAGCCATCCAGTTACAATATCATAGAAGGCTATTAGATTAGTCAAGCATGACTTCCTGTCGCTGTTTATGCCGGGAGCGGAGAGACGCAGCAAGATATAAATTCAGCAAGAGCAGGCAAAAGAAGCAACTTTATTAATTTACAACCCCATTTTTATACCCCAGACCCATAGGGCGATTGGTCAGTGATCACCCATCTCCTAGGGTGATTGGTTAAAGTCCTACAGCACCTATTTCAAAATATTTTTACAATGTACCATAAACAGAACTTATCGAAACACCATGTGTTAGTCTACTTTACAAAACCGTCCTACTGTTTCTCATAACACATGTGAGAAAGGCAGGATTCTCACCGAATATTGTGAGAACCTAGGAAAATTCCTCTGCTAGCAGCTTTTCAGCATCCACAATTCCCCCTTTTTGTTTAAAGACCAAAAAGGTATCGTTTGTAAACCTCTGCGGGTAGTCTTGCAGAAGGGAGAACAAACGCAGCATAAGGGATCTGCTTGGTAATGGCCAGTTACCAAACAGAGCCTAAATCGGATGCTGATAAGGGGTCGGTCTGGTAATGGCCAGTTACCAAACAGAGCCCAAATCAGATGCTACCTTAAAATGGGCAGAGAGTCTCCAGTGATGCCATAGGAAATACATCTAGCAAACAAAATTCTATATCACAATTCTATCAGGTATTAATCTTAAATAGAAATTTACATCAGGTATTAATTCTAACATAGCCTTAAGGGCCTTAACTTTCTGACTCCATAACAAAAGAAACTTAAAGTTCAGTCTCTGCTTGTGGAAGGACCATCCCAGTCTCTGCTTGTGGAAGGACCATCTGCCTGATGGTCGGTATCCTGGTCATCACCAGAAGGATCATTTGGTTGATGATCTGCATTGTGGTCAGCATCAGGAGGTTGCCTGTTCTGTCTCTGGTGCCGCAGGTCAGGGCGAACGCATCTTGCAGGTAGCCACCGTACCCCAGTATCTGTGGAAATGCAAGCATACCCACGACCCCAAGCAATAAGCTCATGCGGGCCTTCCCAAGTGTTGGTGAGCAGATCCCGTACCCAGACTTTTGCCCGAGGCAGGTGCGTCTTGCCTGACGACTGCAATGAGAGAAAATGATTCAGAATAACAGGATTATTTGAATTTGGTGGTACTGTGAGATGATTGATTGTATACAAAGCTTTTTCTAGTCGTCTCTGTGGGGTTTCTCCATGCATTCCCCCTTTCTGTTTTTCCAAAACACGCTTCAAAGTGCCATGAGCGCGTTCAACAATAGCTTGGCCGGTAGGAGAATGTGGAATACCAAAAGTGTGGTCTACACCCCATAGGTGCAAGAACTGCCACGTCTTCTGCGAGGCGTAGGCAGGACCATTATCGGTTTTCACAGCAGACGGCACGCCCAGGACCGAGAAAGCTAATTTCCAATGGGCAATGACATCACGGCCTTTCTCTCCAGTGTGAGCAGAAGCCCACACAGACGAGGAGAAAGTGTCAATGGACACGTGCGCATATTTAAACCGGCCAAATTCAGGGATGTGCGTTACATCCGTTTGCCAAAGCTGCAAGGCTTTCAGACCTCTGGGGTTTACCCCTGGTGGCAAAGGTGCAGCGAGCCCGTGACAGTCAGCACAAGCACTGACAATGTCATGAGCCTCAGTTGGCGTTAGGTGAAACTGCTTCTGCAGGGTATGTGCACTTTGATGGAAGAAACCGTGCGATGCCTTGGCTTGTGCAATTTTGTCAGGCTGAGGCGCTACCCATGCAGGGTTGGCCAGCATGTCAGCCCTGGCATTGCCTTCTGTTATAAAACCTGGCAAACTGGTGTGGCTTCAAATGTGCAGAATGTAGTATGGATGCGCTCGAGCTTGAATTGCACACCACAAAGTTTGCAATAGTGAAAACAGAGCCACATTATTCACTTCCTTTAGAAGTGAAGAATCCAAGCATTGGGTATATCTGCTACATAAGCAGAATCAGTAACCAAATTCAAAGGCACCTGAGAGAACCGCTGAAAAGCCATGGCAACAGCCCTCAATTCAACCAGCTGGACAGAGCCTGACTCATGGCCTTCCAGCACCTGCCACTCAGATCCCTCCTTCCAGGTAACAATGGCTTTCCCTGTTTTCCCAGAACCATCCGTGAAGACAGTGGGTCCTTGCAGCGGCACCTGACTTTTTTGGCCGCAAGGTGAAGCTGGTCGATTTTGCCAGCTGCAGTAATTTATGGCTGGGCAGGTGGTAAGAAATCTGCCCTGAAAAGTTTTGCAGCGCACTTTGCAAAGGAGCGCTGTTGGCAAGGCTCCACTCAAAGTGTTCCTGCGGCGTTGGAAGAATAATTGTTGCAGGATCCGCCACCATTAATTGCAAACACCGTTGGCGGCATTTGATTATCAGAGAAGCGATCAATTCAAACAACGTGGGTGCTGTCTTTTTCGGCTGATGAGGCAGAAAGACCCATTCTAGGATATGCAAAGGGTCAGGCCATTGTGTGTTCCACTGGCCAATGATACCTGTGGGATGGAGGTCTGGAGCAGTAATGAAAACAGTGATATCAATGGAGGGATCCACTCGATAAACCTGACGAGCAGAAACAGCCTGTTGCACCTCCCACAGCGCTTGTCGCGCTTCCGGAGTCCATTTCCGAGGTGAATTCAAATCGGGGTCCCCCTTTAAAATATTAAAAAGCGGGGAAAGTTGCGTTGTGGTTAGCCCTAGATAAGGACGTACCCAATTGATGATACCCAGCAATTTCTGAGCATCATTCAAGGTTTTAATAGAATCTGAGAATTGCACCTCTTGGTGTTGTATAGTTTGGCCCAAAAATTTTGACTCCTAAATATTTCCAGGGAGGATGCTGTTGAACTTTCTCCGGAGCCACTTGCAACCCGTAGGAATGCAGAGCAGCGAGCAGCCGAGGCTGTATCCTCAGCAGCTCATCCTGGGTGGACGCTGCCACCAGGATATCATCCATGTAATGGTAGCAGTATGCATCGGGAAACTGCTCACGGACTCCGGACAAAGCTTGAGCGACATACCATTGGCAGATATTCGGGCTGTTCTTCATGCCCTGAGGTAGAACCTTCCATTGATATCTCTTCGCAGGTTCAGCATTGTTAACTGCAGGCACAGTAAAGGCAAGTTTTGGTCTGTCATTAGGATGCAAAGGAATTGTGAAAAAGCAATCCTTCAGATCAATGATCAGGATGTCCCACCCTGTTGGAATCATGGTGGGTGAGGGCATACCAGGCTGCAATGCCCCCATACCTTCCATCACTGCGTTAACTTTTCGGAGATCCCGCAAGAGTCTCCATTTCCCTGATTTTTTCTTAATTACAAAAACAGGAGTGTTCCAGGGACTAGTGGAAGGCTCAATGTTTCCCTGCTGTAACTGTTCCTGAACCAGCTGACGAAGGGTGACTAATTTCTCATTTGGTAGGGGCCACTGCGATTCCCAGATTGGTCTGTTAGTTAGCCACCGCAAAGGCAGCGTAGGAAACTGTGCGCCCTTACGCACAGTGACCCCTATCAAAAATTTGTCCCAATTCGTACCCCCCAGGCTGCCAGCACGTCCCACTCCCAGAGGTTGACTGGAGCATTAGTAACATAAGGCCGCAAGTCCCCATCTCGGCAGGGCTTTTCTAATACCCCGGTGCCTGGACTGATCCCGGCCGCGAACCTCGGAGCTGGGGGGGAGAAGGAGGGGGGGGTTGCGTACCTCCCGAGAGCTGCTCGGCTTCGGCTGGTGCGGGTCGGACACGTCACGGGTCACCAAATGTCGCTGTTTATGCCGGGAGCGGAGAGACGCAGCAAGATATAAATTCAGCAAGAGCAGGCAAAAGAAGCAACTTTATTAATTTACAACCCCATTTTTATACCCTAGCCCCATAGGGCGATTGGTCAGTGATCACCCATCTCCTAGGGTGATTGGTTAAAGTCCTACAGCACCTATTTCAAAATATATTTACAATGTACCATAAACAGAACTTATCGAAACACCATGTGCTAGTCTAGTTTACAAAACCGTCCTACTGTTTCTCATAACACGTGTGAGAAAGGCAGGATTCTCACAGAATATTGTGAGAACCTAGGAAAATTCCTCTGCTAGCAGCTTTTCAGCATCCACAACTTCCCCTTGGTAAATCCATGTTGACTACTCCTGATAACCTTCTTATCTTCCTGTCGTGGTTTAGGGTCAGGGCAGCCCCTTAAACCTATAACAGACGCTCTCTGTTAACCCCCCTCCCTCCCCAAAGGGGAAGAGAAAGGGAATAAGGGAGAGAGACTTAGATTAGAAAAGGAAACTAGAACAGCTTTAATGAAAAGGAAAATAATAATTATAAAAATGGAATATATACAAATATATACAAAACCAGTATCGAACCCAACCCCCCTGATGGTAATTACATCACCGTCACCACTGATGTTGTGCAGGCTTCGGGGGAGTCCCAGACTGGGCCCCGCAGCAGACGGGAGATGTGTTCGGGAGCTGGATTCTGGTACCGGGTTCAGGAACACGCAGATCGGATCGAAGGCAGTCCTCCTTGGGTGCTCCGAGGAAGGAACCGAGAGAGGACCCGAGCCAAGCCAAGCAAAAGCTGGCAAAGCAGTCCAAGAGGGGAGAGAAGAGCCCAGAGACCCTTCGGGTCCCTCAGCTCTAGACCAAATATGGCGTATATGGGATGGAATACCTCGCTGGTCAGTTTAGAGTCACCCGTCCTGTCCGCTCCTCCCTGAAGGTGCAGCCTTTCACTTTCTGCACCCCCCAATGCGGTACACAGGACCCAGCAGTGGCCTTGGTCTGCATACCAATCCTTGGTAGTAACTCTAAACATAAGGTGTTATCACCGATAGAAGCAGACACTGTGAGAACAGGCTGCTACCTTCAGAAAGTGCAGTTAGTTAGAAGAACTGAGCTGAAAAGTAAAATTACTGAACAGAATTAGTTCTGTTTTCACTCAAACCAGGACACTTCCATGTGCCTAGAGATAACCTCCAGAATGAGTCTCTCCATTATCTTTCCAGGGATGGAGGTAAGACTGACTGGTCTATAGTTTTCTGGAATCTCTTTCCTGCCCTTTTTGATGACTGGAGTGACATTGGCTTTCCTCCAGTCCTCCGGCACCTCTCCTGTTTGCCATGATTTTGCAAAAATGATGGAGAGTGGCAGGGGAATAACATCAGCCAATTGGCTCAGCACTCTTGGGTGCATCTCATCAGGGCCCATGGACTTATGTATATTCAACTTACGTAACTGGTCCTTAACCCAGTCTTCATTGACCAGTGGAGAGTCATCCTTCCCCCAGGCTTTCTCCCCTTCAGCCAGGGACTGGAGTTCACAGGGGCTGGTCTTAGAAGAAAAGACTGAAGCAAAGAAGGTGTTGAGCAACTCTGCCTTCTCTGCATCCTCGGTTATTAAGACTGCTTTCTCATTCAGCAGTGGCCCCACACTTTCCTTGTTCTTCCTCTTGGCACTTATGCATTTAAAGAAACTTTTCTTATTCTCTTTTACCTGACTCACCAACTTAAGCTCTAAGAGGACTTTGGCCTTCCTTATTGCTTTCCTACATGCCCTGACTTCTTCTCTATAATTTTCCCAACCGACCAGTCCTTTTTTCCATGAACTGTATAGTTCTTTCTTCCTTGAAATCTCCTTCAAAATCTCCCTGCTCATCCATGTGGGTCTCCTAGTGTGCCTTCCAGATTTTTTCCTCAAGGGAATACATCTATCCTGGGCCTGAAGAAACTGTTTTTTAAAAATTAACCAACTTTCTTGGGCTCCTTTACCCTCCAGAGTACTAGCCCATGGGATTCCAGCAAGTAGATCTTTGAAGAGTTCAAAGTCAGCCCTGTGGAAGTCCAGGGTTGCAGTCCTACTTACTGCTCTAGTTCCCTCTTGTTTAATATTAAACTCTATCATATCGTGATCACTATCACCCAGACTATTCCCAACCCTAATGTCTCCAACCAGTCTTTCTTTATTAGTTAATACAAGATCCAACAGTGCACCCCTCCTTCTTGGTTCATCCACGACCTGCATCAGAAAGTTGTCATCTATGCACTGAAAGAGCTTTTTGGACTGGGTATGCCTGGCTGTATAGGCTTTCCAACAGATATCAGGGTGATTGAAGTCACCCATGACTACCAGGGAGGGTGTTCTAGAGGCCACTTCCAGTTGACTGTAGAAGGCTTCGTCAACACCTTCTTCTTGGTTTGGTGTCCTGTAGTAGACACCCAGAACAATTTTATTCCCTTTTCCATGTCTCTTGACTTTTACCCATAAGCTTTCAACCTGTTCTACCTCCCCTCCTGGATAGAACCTAATACATTTTAGTTGATCTCGCACGTAGAGAGCAACACCACCACCTTGCCTTGCTGGCCTATCTCTTCTGAATAGAACATAACCTTCCAAAACAACATTCCAGTCGTGGGAGCTGTCCCACCACATCTCAGTAATAGCAATTATATCATAGTTGTATATTCTCATATATATCTCTAACTCCTCCTGCTTATTCCCCATGCTCCGTGCATTGGCATATAAGCATTTCAGAGAGGGGGTAGAGTTAATAGTTTTTAATCTTTTTATACAACCATTTATGGCCACCTCTGTGGCCACTAGTCTATCAGAGACCTCCGTGTGATTGTGGTCACACATACCAGTACTATCCGCCTCAAGTGGGACAGCAGACTGAAGGTTGTCCCCAGGCTCATCAGGCTCATCACTAGCAAGTCTGTGTGCATTGGTACAGAGGCACCCGATCTCTGCAACTGACTTCACCCCCATCACCCCCAGGCTCATTGCTGGAGGAGCGGATTTTATCCCCTTCCCTCTTCAATTCCAGTTTCCTGATCGCTTCTGCAGCCACCACCCCACTAGTGATGTACATGTTTCTGTTGTCCAATGTAACACAAGTATCAAAATCACTCGCCCCAAGTAGGACAACAGACTGGAGGCTGTCTACAGGCCCATCTTCACTGAGGCTGGCTTTATCCCCCTCCCCCTTAAATCCTAGTTTAAAGCCCTTTCAATGAGGCCTGCTAACTCTTGTGCGAGGATCCCTTTTTCCCCTTTGTGACAGCTGTATTCCATCTGGTGCCAGTAGGTCAGGTGCCAAATAAACTTCTCCATGATCAAAAAAACCAAAATTCTGACGGTGGCACCAGTCTTTCAGCCAATTGTTAATTATATCGGTATTCCATACTCTTTTTGTACCCTTCTCTACTACCTGAGGGATAGAGGAGAACACCACCTGTGTTCCTGAACCTTGAACCAGTCACCCCAGTGCCCTGAAGTCCTTCTTGATTGCTTTTGAACTTCTCTCAGAAATCTCATCATTACCTATCTGAAAAACTATCAAGGGATAATAATCAGAGGAAAATAGATGTGAGTCCAACACTGGTTGATGAAAAGCTCAACACGTGCCAATGATGTGCGAGTGCATCTTAGAAAGCCAACTACGTCCTGGGCTGCATCAAAAGAATTGTGACTAGAAGGTCGAGGGAGGTGATTCTCCTCCTCTACTCCACTGGTGAGACCTCACCTGGAGTACTGCATCCATGGACCTGTTTGAGTGGGTCCAGAGGAGGGCCACAAAGATGATCAGTTGGCTGAAACACCTCTCCTACAAGGACAGACCGAGAGAGTTAGTGTTGTTCAACCTAGAGAAGAGAAGGCTTTGTCAAGACCTTATTGCGGCCTACCAGTATCTGAAGGTGGCCTACAAGAAAGCTGGGGAGGGACTTTTTACAAGGGCTTGTAGTGATAGGATGAGGGGTAATGGCTTCAAACTGGAAGAGGATGGATTTAGATTAGAAATTAAGAAGAAGTTCTTCAATCTGAGGGTGGTGAGACACTGGAACAGGTTGCTCAGGGAAGTTGTGGATGGTCCATCACTGGATAGGGCTTTGAGCAACCTGGTCTAGTGGAAGGTGTCCCTGCCCATGGCAGGGGGGTTGGAATTAGATGATCTTTAAGGTCCTTTCCAACCCAAATCATTCTATGATTCTATGATACTACAGTTGCTATATGCCATATCAATGGTATTATGGTAAGAATCACCCAGATGAATGAAGGATGGACTTTGATGAAACTGAGAAAAGTGCAGCAGTGATAGAGTTTGAACTGGCTTCAGCAACTGGTGCCCAGCAACTTCCTCAAGATCAACATCTTCAACTTGCACACTGTGAGCATGAGCCATGCCAAATACACCAGCTGCAAGCTCCAGGTGCAGCATGCAACAATCCAACACCACAAATCTCTCCTTCCCTGAAAGACTGTTATGACAGATGCAGTCCCAAAATCATGGATTAAATGAACTCAACAGACATGTTAGAGGGATGGCCCATAGACTAAGGGAACAATATATATGTATGTGTGTGTATATATATATATATCAGACAGGGAAAGTGGTAGTGATTACTTGGAAAGTGTAGGATCTGGGCATGATGTAGATGGTATATAATAAGGGGTAGGTAATGTCCTGGGTTTGGCTGGGATAGAATTAATTTTCACAAGAAGCTGAGAGGGAGCACAGCCAGGACAACTGATCCAAACTAGCCAAAGGGATGTTCAATATCATATGACATCGTGCTCAGTATATAACTGGGGGATCTGTCTGGGGGGATGAAGGATCATGGCTCAGGAATGGAATGAGTGATGGGTTCTGGGTGGTGAGCAATTGCATTGTGCATTACTCCATATATTCTTTTATTAGTTTTATTGCTATTATTACTTCTCTCCTTGTCCTATTACACTGTTCTTATCTCAACCCATGAGGTTTTACCTCTTTCTTCCAATTATCCTCCCCCTTCCATAGGGGTGGGGAGGAGTGAGTGAGAGCCTGCATGGTGCTTAATTGGTGGCTGGGCCTAAACTACAACACTCTGGCTTTTGGTAACTCTGCTGTCCCATCAAGACATTTCCAGTTTTGCAACAATTCATTTACAGGTGACTTCTTCACTATACTTTATCCTCCTCCCATTATTACAAAATTACATCTCCTTACTGACAGTCAAGATCCACACTCCACTATCCTCATGGGCAAATATCTCAAGGTGAAATTGCCCACAGGCCAGCAGGGCAAATCATCAGGGGCTGGGCAGAAGCGAGACATTGGATCAGGCGAGTCAACTGAGTTCCACCTGGAACACAATTGTCACAACTGTCTTGTGCTGACTGAGGAGAGAGGCTAGGACAGAAAGTATAGAATTGCAAGAGTATTTCTTTATTCATGCGCATGAGGTGTTCCATTCAAATTGGGGCACCCCAAATGCGGTTTTACACATGGTTCATATACCTTTCAATCATTTGTGGATGCTAAAAAGCTGCTAGCAGAGGGATTTTCTCAGGTTCTCACAATATTTGGTGAGAGTAAATTAATAAAGTTGCTTCTTCTTCTCCTCCTGGCCTTCTCTTGCTGAATTTGTGTATTGCTGCATCTCTCCACTCCCTCTATAAACAGTGACATTTGGTGACCCTGACGTGTACTACGCGCAACAAACCAAACCGAACGACTCTCCAGAGGTACGCAATCGTGCCCCCCCCCTACCCCGCGGTTCGCAGCCAGGACCAGTCCAGGCACCGGGGTGTCGCTGTTTATACCAGGAGCAGAGAGATGCAGCAACACACAAATTCAGCAAGAGAAGGCCAAGAAGAAACTTGATTAATTTATAACCCCATTTTATATACCCTAGCCCCATAAGGCGATTTCTCAGTGATCACCCATCTCCTAGGGTGATTAGCTAATATCCTACAACACCTATTTCGAATTATTTTTCCAATGTACCATAAACAGAACTTAGCAAAACACCACATGTTTGTCCAGCTTACAAAAACCATCCTACTGCTTCTCATAACATGTGGGAGACTGTGGTAGTATAAGGATGTGGCGATGCGGAAGATCACGTGCTGTAACGGAAATGTAGAAACCAGGTAGGATACCACCCACGAAGGGCTGGGTCTGTTACTGGTATATAAGTGCCTGTAGCCTTTAATAAAACGCCTTTTTGCCTTCCTCTCTATGAGAGTCTGAGTCTCACAGTGGACCCTCGGTGTCTCCCGGCATTTCGGCACTGAGGATAGGACACGTTAATCACAACAAGTGGTGACCCCGACGTGACTGGGACGTGATCCGCGGAGGCAGTGCTCTGGACAACGCTGAACCTCTGGAGGGGTGATGAAGCTGGAAAAGGACGTCGACGTTGATTTAGTGGTACAGATATTGAAAGAATGTGTAAAGGAGGCGGGGGAGAAATGCCCGCGAAAGGATATTAAGGGAATTATCCTATGGATAAAAGGGAGAGGGTTGATTATTAACCCGCGAGATATTATGTTTGTGAATTGTGGGAAATATTTGAAAGGGAAATTTGGGAATCTGAGAAAACTGGGCACGACGGTGTGGGGTTCCACCTGGGGTAAGATATGTCGTGCTATGAGTAAAAAACGTGAAGAGGCTCAAATATGGGCAGCGGCGAGAGCATCTCTATTTGGTGTGGAGTGTCCTCAGCTCCCGGGAATGAATCGGGAAACGCAAGTGGGCACTTCAATAGCAGGGGGCTCTAAACCTCCTAGTCCTCCCCCTAGCCCACTATCAGACAGCTCACCGCCAGAAAAAAGGGTGGAATGTTATCCGGTAGAAGATAAGAACGTAAAACGGGAACACAAGCACTTATACCCGGCAGATGAGTTGATTGATTTAGAGCAGAAATTTACGGTTGCAGAGCACGAGCAGCCGGGGCAGGATAGGGTGGAGGAGAGTGATGTGTGGGATGGAGAGCATAAAAAACGGCCGTCAGGGTCAGGAAAGGAGCAAGGAAGACATAAAAAGTGGTCAGTAGGATTACGAGAGGAGCAAGGAGACAGATTGTGCAAAATAGACGAAGCAGGGGACAACACCCAAACATGGCGCTGGTCAGAACAGCCGCCGAGCTATTCAGATGCGGCAACTTCCTCTTCCTCTAACTCAGATCAGGAAGAAGAATCAAACGGGCGTGATGACGCAGACAGCGACGTACTATCCGATGCGGACTGGTTGCCTAGACACATTATCACGCAGAGAGGAGCAAGGTCAAAAACACATTCAACACTGCTAAATAAAGGCAAGGGTAGAGTTTATCAAACTAGCAAAGGGAGAGCTCTAATCAACATAAGGGAGGAAGCTGGAGGAGAGAGAGTTGAGCTGCAGGAGGAATCTGTGGTAAATTCAGATACCATGACAGCCCTTATGGAACAAATGCAAGCAGCAGTTCAGCAAATACAGGATATGGTGCAAGAGCAGAAAAGGATACTTCCATTATCACAGCTCCCTGTAGAACAAAGCACAGAAAACACAGATACCAATAAAGATAGAAAGGGGATGACGGGAACAAATTGGTCTTTAATAGCAGAGAAGTGTAAACTGGAGGGCATTCATTTGGCTCCCCTCACAGCTTTCCCAGTTATAGTAAACCAACAGGGAGACAATGAATGGGTGCCGTTAGATCACAAAGTAGTTACTTCATTGTTTAAATCAGTTCAAAATAACGGGCTTTCACATCCTGAGACCCAATTATTAATTGATATGGCATTAGCAACACCGGTCATTCTGGAAGATGTACGGACCTTGGCTAAGGCAGTGTTGTCACCCTCAATATTAACATTGTTTTTAGAACATTGGGCTACACTTATTAGACAGAAACTCCAAGAAGCAGAAGCAGATCATCGTCATGAATTACATGGAGTAACTTTTGACCAATTAATGGGCACAGGTGCCTTTGCGACACAGCAGGCTCAAACACGCTTACGTGGTAGAAAACTGCAAGCAACGACACAAGCTGCGAGAACCACATTTGTTGCGGTGAGTCAATATGATTGCGCAAAGGAACCATGGATGACCATTAAACAAAGGCTAAATGAACCATTTTTAGATTTTGCAGACAGGCTTCAGAGGGCGATAGTTACTTCTAATTTGCCATCAGCTGCTCACGATGCAGTATTGCTAGAGGCTTTGTGTAGTAATGCTAACCTGATTGCACAAAGTATTTTACAGACTCTGTCAACATCGATGCCGTTGCCTCATTTACTACGAACAGTTGCACTGCAGGAGAAAGCAGGTCCATCAGGAACACCAACCCCAATGGTACAAGTTGCAACCGCACAGGAGCGTCATCAATACAGACAACCTGGTCGCATTAAGCGTACGTATCCGTACCCTCAACTGTGTTGGCGCTGTGGTAAATCAGGCCACTTTGCCCGTGATTGCCGATCATCTAGGCCATCGGGAAATGCCTGGCAGGCTCCCTTTTACCGGGGTGAGGGAGCTCACCATCCAGTGCCCTGTCCACAATTAACACAATTAGTACGTCCCCAGGGAGTCCAGCAATCAACAGCTATGTTACAGGAACGGCAAGGGGGACTGCGAGCAGAGCAGACGGCAATCAAGTATTACGATATGAATATCCAGCTCTGCGCCTGACAGAGGACTCGCTGCACTTCTGACCATTCCGTTGTTTCAGCTCCCGCTATTGACCGTGTATGCAACACGAGAGGCAGGAGGTAAGACAATGACAATACATTATGATGCATTGCTAGATACAGGAGCGGACATCACAATAATTACAACACAGATTTGGTCTAAGGAATGGCCACGACAACTAGGCCCAGTGATATATGGAATAGGAGGGGAACATCAAGCAACAATCTCAATGGACTTCATTACCCTCAAAGTGTATGATGCTGATGGTTCACCCATAGAAGCCTCAGTGAAACCAGTTGTCCTAGCAGAGGGTAGACCTCTTTTAGGAAGAGACTTTTGTGCCCAGGTCAATTTGAAAATAACAAATTTGTAATGGGGGCCACTGTCAATTTGCAGCAAATGACGCCTATCAAAATGATATGGCTGACAAATGAGCCAGTGTGGGTTGAACAGTGGCCCTTGACACAAGAAAAATTACAAGCAGCCAATGAATTAATGCAAACAGAATTATCAGCTGGGCATATAATACCTTCAACAAGTCTTTGGAACACACCGATATTTGTCATACGAAAGAAAGAAGCAGGACAGTGGCGATTGCTGCATGATTTAAGAGCAGTGAACGAACAACTGCAGGATATGGGCCCACTGCAGCCAGGTCTGCTAAAGGTTAGCATGATACCAAAGGACTGGGCAATCATCAGTATAGACATAAAGGACTGGGGTTTTTTGTTTTGTTTTTTTTTGTTTCCTATACCACTGCATCCTGAGGATTCACCACGATTTGGTTTTACTGTCGCATCCATAAACAACATTGTGCCTGCAGAACGATATCAATGAACAGTATTGCCTCAGGGAATGAAAAATTCACTGACGCTCTGTCAACTCTATGTAGATAGTGCTATAAAGGTGCCCAAAAACCGGTTTGGGCCTGCAGCATTGCTGATACACTATATGGATGACTTCTTGATAGCAGCACAGCAACAAGATACGGCAGAGCTAATTTTGGCTCATGTAAAAGATGAGCTGAGAAAGGCAAATTTAACAGTAGCTGAGGCAAAGGTCCAACATTCACCAGGGGTGAAATATTTAGGCACATATATTGGGCCTGAGGATGTGAAACCACAGACTATAAAATATACACTGAGCCTCGAACAATTCATGATATTTGGCAAATAGTAGGTAGTATACAATGGATTAGGAATTTATTCCAATCACACAGAACATGATGCAACCGTTGTATACATTACTACAGGGAAACAAGTACCCCCAGGACACACTCACACTTACTTCAGACATACGACTCTGCCTTGAGGACATACTACAACTTATGGTTGATAGCCATGTAGCCAGCATTAATTTGAAATTAGATGTCCTAGCTCTTATGGGAAGCACCAAACAGGGTATGATTGGGTACCTGGGTCAAAAGGTAGCCTGGGAGGGATGTCAAAGATTTACAGCTTTGACATGGTTTATGACATCAGGAAAAAGGGCATTTGTCAGCTGGCCAACTATGCTGGCAGACATGATCACTAAGGCCCGTTTAACTGCGCAGGCTACCTTGGGAAGAGAGCCTATTGTCATTGTAATGCAGTGCTACAGAATCGAACACAGGCATGCGCAATTATGCACACGAACAGTTATATAGACTACTCCAGTATCTATACAGAAGGGAATGACAAGGCAGACTTAGCAGCAAAGGGTGTGTGGACTTTACAGCAAGCCCGAATATTGCATGAAGAGTTGCGTATGGGAGCAAAGAGCTTAGCAAAACTGCAGGGATATCATTTTCACAAGACCGAGAAGTTGTAGCAATGTGTCCACACTGTCAAACCTCACTGTTATGGCAAATGGAGTCAACCCGCGGGGATTGGCTCCCTCAGCGATTTGGCAGCAGACGTTACAGCCTATGAACCTTTTAAGCCAAATTCTAATCTGTTTATAACTATTGACACCTATAGTGGCATTTTAGCTGTTACAGCTAAAGGGAAAGCCCATGGAAAAGAGACAATAATGAATTGGAAGACAGCTATGGTGTGGCTGGGAAAGCCTGATAGCATCAAAACAGACAATAGACCAAATTTTATGGCCCAATCTGTAAAAGACTGGGCACATCATTGGAATATTATCATCACACACGGTATCCCCTATAATTTGACAGGTCAGGCAATTATAGAGCGTGCTCACCGTACATTGAAAGAATCCTTAAATTGCATCATAGAAAAGAAATCACATGTCCCTTTAGATCAGCAGGATGTTGTCTTAATGAAGGCGCTGTATCTCTGGAATCAATTTGATAGACATGGAATAGACTGTATGCCCATGAAAAAAACCAAAAAAACAAAAAACCAAAAAAACAAAAAACAAACAAAAAAAACCCCAACAAAACTATAATCTTCCCACGACCAAGGTAAAGCCAAAGGTGTTAGTATGTCTTCCAGGAACAGATATATGGTCACCTGGGTGGTCACTGGTTGTTCTTGGTTGAGGATGCACAGCTGTATCTCATCCTGATGAACTAGAAGTATGGTGGCTACCTGCGAGATGCGTTCGCCCTGACCTGCTGTGCCAGGGGCAGAACAGGCAACCTCCAAATACAGACCGGAATGCAGGCCCTCCGGATGACGACCACAATGCCGACCGTCAACCGAATGATCCTTCTGGTGATGGCCAGGACACCGACCGTCAGGTAGATGGTCTGTCTACAGGCAAAGACTGGGATGGTCCTTCCACAAGCAGAGACTGAACTTTAAGTTTCTTTGTTATGGAGTCAGAAAGTTAAAGCCCTTAAGGATATTTTGTAATTAATAACTGATGTAAATTTCTATTTAAGATTAGTACCTGACAGAATTGTGATGTAGAATTTGTTAGCTAGATGTATTTCCTATGGCATCACTGGAGACTCCGCCCCCTTTAAAGCAGCATCTGATTTGGGCTCTGTCCGGTAACTGGCCATTACCGGACCGACCCCTTGTTAGCATCCTATTTGGGCTCTGTCTGGTAACTGGCCATTACCAGACTGACCCCTTATCAGTGTTCAGTTTAGGCTCTGTTTGGTAACTGGCCATTACCAAGCAGATGCCTTATGCTGCGTTTGTTCTCCTTTCTGCAAGGCTACCCATAGAAGATTATTAATGATCTCTTTTTTGTCTTTAAACAAAAAGGGGGGAATTGTGGAACCAGAAGTTAGGCAGGTCCCCGCGAGATGTATCAACCTGACTTTAACTGCAATGATAATGCATGCCTTTAGATTCTTTTACAGGGAAAGGGAAGGATCTGGAGCCTTTTAGTACTGCTACTGGTTTTGATGTCCTTTGTCAACGGTGATTGCTCGTACAACTGGACGCTGATGCAACCTCAAGAATCGCGAACACTCCAGTCTATAGTGACTCCGGGTGCTCCCTCCTTCAATGTCACGGTATGCCAGTTGATGGGCCCAACTGTACTGAATCGCTGGAAAGGTCCACATTGTGTCACTGCTGCTGCCAAATGGGACACTGGGGATTCCAATCACCCTGGATAACCACTTTGTTATCTACTCTTTCTGGTCTTCTTCTTATCTTGCTGCTACCTTTAACTTTTGGACCTTGCGTTCTTAACAGACTAGTGGCATTAATTAAGTCTCACTTAGACACAGTAGAGGCACAGTATGTCTTGTTAGCTCACATGACTGACTATCATCACCAATGCACTTAATATTGTATCTTCACTGGCATGGAGGGGGGGGAATTGTGGTAGTATAAGGATGTGGCGATGCGGAAGATCACGTGCTGTAACGGAAACGTAGAAACCAGGTAGGATACCACCCACGAAGGGCTGGGTCTGTTACTGGTATATAAGTGCCTGTAGCCTTTAATAAAACGCCATTTTGCCTTCCTCTCTATGAGAGTCTGAGTCTCACAGTGGACCCTCGGTGTCTCCCGGCATTTCGGCACTGAGGATAGGACACGTTAATCACAACAGGAGACCATAATGGACAGTCACACACAGACCAATGTGATCAAGCGAATGCCATTTATTATGGGTTACATAGTTGCTTATATATCTCTCTATTCCTAACATGCACTACTAACCTCTACATAATTCGTCACTTCGTAAAAAGCTATGCACTCTTAATTATACATGATTGGTGACTTCTGGCTGTCAATACGGCAGGCACACAGCAGTCTTTTCCCTTATCTTCCTTCTTGGATTCAGGGACTTGTTCTCTTAGCTATCTTCCTCTCTCACAGCTGTGGCCGACCTTGAGGCCTCATTCTTGCAACAAATTCTGTTAGCTTATGAAGGCTGGATTGCTCCCATGCCCGTTGCTAGACAAAAACTCCTCTACAAATCCCCCGTTTTTCTTTTCAGCAATCCAGACAGACAAGACAGCCTTATGTAGCATTCACAAAATACACTGCAAAGCACATGCTAAAACAGCTATAAGCAAAATCACACAAATTACAGCAATAAGCCCTTCCTTGATTAAATAGCCACTTTATACTTTTATCCCAGGTATGCTTTTACATGGTGCTACTAATATGAATTGCAAGCTGTCTTGTATTACATGACACTAGCGTTACACTACAGCCTACAGCAAGGAGGAGATTGAAGCTAGCCTGGGTGCTACTTCTCTTTAAAAAGCAGCACCTATGGGGAAGAGGAACGAGATATAACTGCACTTAGGGATAATATTTCCTCTGCTTCTTACAGATTTGTAAACAAACTACAGAATAGAAGAGGTGATAGTAAATAGAGGTGTCCTGGATGAGTGCTGCCATGCTGGACATGTTGGAACTCCAGTATAAACTGGAGTCCAAGGCCGCTAAGTGGTATGCTACCATTGACATTGCTAATGCATTTTTCTCTATTCCAATAGCACCAGAGTGTAGGCCTCAGTTTGCTTTCACCTGGAGAGGTGTCCAATACACCTGGAATCGACTGCCCCAGGGGTGGAAACACAGCCCTACCATTTGCCATGGACTGATCCACACTGCACTGGAGAAAGGTGGAGCTCCAGAACACCTGCAATACATTGACGATATCCTTGTGTGGGGTAACACAGCAGAAGAAGTTTTAGAGAAAGGTAAGAAAATAATTGAAATCCTTTTAGATGCTGGTTTTGCCATAAAAAGAAACAAGGTCAAGGGACCTGCACGAGAGATCCAGTTTTTGGGAATCAAATGGCAAGATGGGCGTCGCCAGATCCTGATGGATGTGGTTAACAGAATAACAGCAATGTCCCCACCAAATAATGAAAAGGAAACAAACCTTCTTTAGGTGTTGTGGGTTTCTGGAAAATGCACATTCCTGGTTACAGTCAGATTGTAAAACCTCTCTATGAAGTGACTTGAATGAAAAACAATTTTATTTAGGGTCCTGAACAAAAACAGGCCTTTAAACAGATCAAACGAGAGATCGTACATGCAGTAGCCCTTGGGCCAGTCCGAACAGGACAGGACATTAAAAATGTGCTCTATACTACAGCTGGGAATAATGGTCCTACCTGGAGCCTCTGGCAGAAAGCACCAGGGGAAACTCAAGGTAGACCCCTAGGATTTGGAGTCGAGGATACAAAGGCTCCGAGGCCAACTATACCCCAACTGAAAAAGAAATATTGGCAGCATATGAAGGAGTTCGAGCTGCTTCAGAAGTGATCGGTACTGAAGCACAGCTCCTCCTAGCACCAAGGTTACCAGTCCTAAACTGGATGTTCAAGGGTAAATTCCCTTCCACTCATCATGCCACTGATGCCACATGGAGTAAGTGGGCTGCATTAATCACCAGAGAGCTCGAATAGGGAATCCCAGTCATCCAGGAATCTTAGAGGTGATCATGGATTGGCCAGAAGATAAAGACTTTGGCATACCACCAGAATAGGTGCTGACACGTGCTGAAGAAGCCCCACCATATAATCAGTTATCAGATAATGATAAGTAATATGATCTGTTTAGGATCTTGCCGTCGTGTAGGAAACCTTTGGAAGTGGAAAGCTGCTGTTTGGAGTCCCACACAAATGGGCACGTGACTGAGGCGTGGATTTAACCATGGACGCTATTGCTCAGGTTATCCATGACTGTGAAACATGCGCCGCAATCAAACAAGTGAAACAGTTGAAGCCTTTGTGGTATGGGGGACGATGGTCCAAGTATAATTATGGGCAGGCGTGGTGAGATTGATTACATCTCACTGCCTCAAACCCACCAGGGTAAGCACTATGTGCTTATGATGGTGGACACAACCACCGGATGGCTGGAAACCTATCCTGTACCTCACGCCACTGCCCGGAACACCATCCCGGGCATGGAAAAGAAGATCCTGTGTTGACATGGTACTCCAGAAAGAACTGAGTCTAACAATGGGACTCATTCCAAAAACAATCTCATAGGCGTAATCTTAGGCACAATCTAATAATCCTATAGGCAATTGGGCCAAAGAGCATGGTATCGAATGGATGTATCACATCCCCTATCAGGCACAAGCCTCTGGGAAAATTGAACGATACAATGGATTGTTAAAAACTACTCTGAAAGCAATGGGGGGTGGAACATTTAAAAACTAGGACAAGCATTTAGCCCAAGACACCTGGTTAGTCAACACCAGAGGATCCATCAATCGAGCTCAGTCAAACCCATTACACACAGTAGAAGGGGATAAAGTCCCTGTGGTGTATGAAAGGAATCTGTTGGGGAAAACTGTGTGGGGATTTCCTGCTTCGGTCAAAGGCAAACCCATTTGTGGGACTGCTTTCGCTCAAGGACCTGGAAGTACTTGGTGGGTGATGATGGAAGATGGTGAAGTACAGTGTGTACCTCAAGGAAATTTAACCTTGGGTGAGAATACTCGATTCAAAGCTGTATATTAATTGCATAATATTAACAGTATTCATTAAGTGTCTTTCAGGATAACATCATGGTGATGACAGGAGTTAGCCCCATCAAGTGGTGTCCAGTAACCTCCTGAGATGAATCTGCAACCTGTAGACACGAACTGTGATGAATTCCATCTTTTACCCTGAGAGACAGTTACAATGGATGGAAATCTACAATCATGAATTCAATGAACATTTATATATAAAGAAATTATAACCTAGTGATGGGTATGATGTAAATGGTATGGAATAAGGGGTGGAATGTACTGGTTGGAGTGAAAACAAAACTAATTCTGTTCAGTAATTTTACTTTTCAGCTCAGTTCTTCTAATTAACTGCACTTTCTGAAGTTAGCAGCCTTTTTTCACAGACAGTGCCTGCTTCTAGCAGTGATAACACCTCATGTTTAGAGTTACTACCAAGGATTGGTATGCAGACCAAGGACACTCCTGGGTCATGTGTACCACATTGGGGGGGTGCAGAAAGAGAAAGGCTGCACCTGCAGGGAGGAGCGGACAGGACGGGTGACCCTAAAGTGACCAATGAGGTATTCCATCCCATACAGCCCATATTCAGATGAGAGCTGAGGGATCCGAAGGGTCTCTGGGCTCTTCTCTCCCCTCTTGGACCACCTTGCCAGCTTTTGCTTAGCATGGCTAGGGTCCTCTTTAGGTTCCTTCCTCTGAGCACCCAAGGAGGACTCTGTCCATACTGCCTTCGATCCCAGTCTGTGCGTTCCTGAACCCGTTACCAGAATCCAGCTACTGAACACAGCTCCTGTCTGCTGCAGAGCCCAGTCTGGGACTCCACAGCATCAGTGTTGACGGTGATGTAATTACCATCAGGGGGGTTGGGTTCGATACTGGTTTTGTATATATTTGTATATATTCCATTTTTATAATTATAATTTCATTTTCATTAAAGCTGTTCTAGTTTCCTTTTCTAATCGCTAAGTCTCTCTCTATTATTCCCTTTCTCTTTCCCCTCTGGGGAGGGAGGGGCATTATCAGAGAGCGTCTGTTATAGGTCTAAGGGGTTGCCTTGACTCTAAACCGTGACAAGAGGAAAAAAAGTAAACTAGCCTGTTACACACACACACAGGGAACTGCAGTTTATTATCAAAGGCCAACATCTTAAACATTCTGTTTTTCATATCGGGATCCATATCAGGGTGGCCATCAGTGGCTGCATATAGCTTATCTAACACTGATGTAAAAGGCTCATATCACCCTGCTTGATATGTGTGAATCCGTATGGCTTCCCTGGCTCATGGATAGAAAGTATAGCCTGTAAGGCCAGCTGCTGAGATAGCTGTAACTCTTCTACTGGATATTGAGTATGCGTCTGGGTGCTATTATACGGACCCGTCCCTGTTAACATTTGTGTATGAACCCCATAGAGAGGGTCATTTTGTTGGCGAGGTCTCGCTTGCTCTACATCACAGAGTTTCTGCCATGACCTCTGAAATAGAAACATCTGAGATGGCATTAACAACATTTCATCTCTATTCACACTGTCCAGGGGTAATAACATATCAGCAGTAACGATATACCTAATAATTTGTTGTGCCAATTGAGAGCGTAATCCATACTAACAGATCTCGCCTGTTCCAAAACCTTCCAATCAAAAGCCTCCCACTTTTTTCCACTCCCCGATGTCGCAATTACAGGGAATGCTTGCAGTATAATAGCCTCCTCCACAATAGCGTCCTTAATAATCCCTTTCCATTGTTGGGAAATGTGATCCGGAGGCTGGTCTGATACCCTTCTGCCCTCCGGCGGCAAGGGAGGTGCAGTGGGGATAGGAGGGCTCGACGGGACATTCTCAAACCTCGGTGGATCGCGAAAAGGATTGAGAGGAGCTCTTGGATACTGAAGAACTGGAGCTTCTTGCGTTTGCAGGCTCATGTCATTCAGTTTCGTTAAAACTTCCCTCAGTAGCCCCTCCACCCCTCCTTTCTCTTCCCTTTGCTCAGTAGGGGTGGTGACAGACCCAGGAGAGGGAGGGGACGCTGGCAAGGCAGGGCGTGTTCCGGTTTCAGGTCGACAATCTGGTCCGCCCACTACTCCATCTGATCGCACAGTTACTTCCGCATTCATGCCAGATGCTGTACTGCTGCCAGACTGATCACTGCCATTTGTGCTTGCAGGTGTCACCTCCCCACAAAAGGAGGGTTTAGTAGTCCTCTGTAATCTGGGTACCGGTATGCGCATTTCAAAAGGATTTAAGGAGGCGGAGGACTCGGTACTCCCATCCTCCTTAGGTGAACATGAAGTGTTAGGGGTTAATGCCGCAAAAGCGGAGGCGGCTGCAGCACGCTCCCCTTTCATAGATTTCAGCATGTCCTTAATCGGCTTCCATAAAGTAGAACATTTCAGTGCTTCCTTCGCCTCTTTTCCCCCGTCTCTAATAACATCCCATAGGCCACTCCCTATGGCTTCCCAGGTGGACAACTCAAACGCTGTACCCATCCTGGGGGTCAAGTTTCTTTCTCATGCCCAATAGCAATAGCCCTTTTAAAGTTTGATTCTCATATTGAATCCCTCTCGTAGAGAGGATATGTTGGAGGAGCTTTATCACGGCTTCTTTCTCTTTAGTGATAGCTGGCCCCATCTCCTCCCCGACCACTCACTTGCGTTAGCAGCGAGATTCAACTTCGTCGTCTCTGTTGAGGTGCACCTCTGCCGTGCATCGGGCTGTTCCGCACGTAGTGGCCGGGGCAGCGACTGCTTTCGGTCAGCTTTCCACCCTCCAGCTGCCTTCTTCACGCCGTTATCGCAGCTTCAGCAGCTACTGAGGGTCCCTGTTCAGGAACCACTCGCGGGAGACCATAACGGACAATCACACACAGACAAATGTGATCAAGTGAATGCCGTTTATTATGGGTTACACAATTGCTTATATATCTCACTATTCCAAACATGCACTACTAACCTCTACATGACTGGTCACTTCGTAAAAAGCTATGCACTCTTAATTATACATGATTGGTGACTTCTGGCTGTCAATACGGCAGGCACACAGCAGTCTTTTCCCTTATCTTCCTTCTTGGATTCAGGGACTTGTTCTTCTCTTATCTATCTTCCTCTCTCACAGCTGTGGCCGACCTTGAGGCCTCATTCTTGCAATAAATTCTGTTAGTTTATGAAGGCTGGATTGCTCCCATGTCCGTTGCTAGACAAAAACTCCTCTACAATAACATGTGTGAGAAAGGCAGGACTCTTACCGAATATTCTGAGAACCTGAGAAAATCCCTCTGCTAGCAGCTTTTCAGCATCCACAATTCCCCCTTTTTGTTTTAAGACCAAAAAGGTATCATTTGTAATCCTCTGTGGGTAGTCTTGCAGAAGGGAGAACAAACGCAGCATAAGGGATCTGCTTGGTAATGGCCACTTACCAAACAGAGCCTAAATCGGATGCTGATAAGGGGTCGGTCTGGTAATGGCCAGTTACCAAACAGAGCCCAAATCAGATGCTGCTTTATAGTGGGCAGAGAAACTCTCCAGCGATGCCATGGGAGATACATCTAGCAAACCCAGTTCTACATCACAATTCTACCAGGTATTAATCTTAAATAGAAACTTACATCAGTTATTAATTCTAAACATAGCCTTAAGGGCTTTAAGTTTCTGGCTCCATAACAGAAGAAACTTAAAGTTCAGTCTCTGCTTGTGGAAGGACCATCCGCCTGATGGTCGATATCCTGGTCATCACCAGAAGGATCAATGAGTTGATGATCTGCATTCTGGTCATCATTTGGAGGGTCTGCATACTGGTCTGCATTGCGGTCAGCATATGGAGGTTGCCTGTTCTGCTTCTGGTGCCGCAGGTCAGGGCAAACGCATCTTGCAGGTAGCCACCGTACCCCAGCACCTCTGGAAACTCAAGCATACCCACAACCCCAAGCAATAAGCTCATGCGGGCCTTCCCAATTGTTGGTGACTAGATCCCGTACACAGACATTCTCCTGGGGCAGGTGCGTCTCCCCTGAAGACTGTAATGAGAGAAAATGATTCAGAATAACAGGATTATTTGAATTTGGTGGCACTGTGAGATGACTGATTGTATACAAAGCTTTTTCTAGTCGTCTCTGTGGGGTTTCTCCATGCATTCCCCCTTTTTGTTTTTCCAAAACTCGCTTCAAAGTGCCATGAGAGCGTTCAACAATAGCTTGGCCGGTAGGAGAATGTGTGTCGCGGCCCGAGGGTGAGCGGAGATGAACAACACACCAATATGATGTGGAACCAAGCTCCGTTTATTATACAAATGCAGTAGCTTATATACATTTTGCTTGTCCCGATCACGCATCACGCGAAGCGCCTAACTAATACAATTGGTCACCTATACCTGTCCACGCACCGATCATGCAGCCTCCTTCATTCCTTATTGGTCACCAATATTGACGTTCAGGTCCGTGCTATCTTGCAGAAGTTCCTTCAGCTTGTTAAAAGGTCGTGCTCAAGTCCCTGAAACTTGTTACATTTCTTGCTTATCTCTTTGTTCTTGTGGTTAGGGATGCGGCGTCCCTGCATAAACTCCCTCAGATTTTCTCATGCAGCTTGCTCAAATTTTCTCATACACCCTGAGCAAGTCCAAGGTCCCAGCATCTCCCCCTCTTTTTTCAAATACAGTGTGGCTTATGGCTTCCAACCGGTCCTGCACACATCGAATCAAACAAGGTCCCAACAATAATATAATCAAAATGATTAGACAAGGGCCTAAGAACATCATTATCAAACTTCTTATCCATGGGCCAATCCCCAATCCCTTCAGCCACCCCTCAATACCCTGAGGGGCTCCATGTGGGAACTCCAATTAAACAGGTGCGAAAAGGATTGCTTACACTACCTATGCTTAAGCAAAAGGCTTGCTGATTAGTGGCATTAGCAAACGTAACCAAAACATTATCCCTAGGGTTATACTTTGTTACATCAATGCTCCCATTATTGACTGCAACTATTAACATAGACAAAAAAATATACCACATCTTGTTTTGTTGATACTATAATCAAATAACGATTAGGGTCTCCTCATGCGTCGTCGTCCTCGTCTTTCTTTCTGTTTGACACGTCTGGTCGTACCCACTTTGCGGGCACCCACCTTGTGTTGTCACCTGTAACGACACAAGCATAACCTCGACCCCATGTTAGCAGTTTAAAACCACCTTGCCAGGCTCCCCCCACAGGATCCCATACTTCCACGTTAACACCAAAACGCGAAAAATCAGTGGGATTGTCTCCCAAGTGCAACTTCATGGGCACTTCATGCGGTTCGTTCTCCCCGCCCACAATGTTTTTCCAGTTTACAACATAACATGCTTTCATTAAGACATTTTGGGGGGACAGCTACCCCTCTTTTTTCAAAGCCGCAACAAGGCGTTTTAAGTCTTGGTGTCTGCGCTCAATTATGGCTTGTCCCGTACTATTATAGGGAACACCTGTTTTATGTAAGATCTTCCAACTCCCCAAAAATTGCGCACAAGCCTTGCTAGTATAAGCAGGCCCATTGTCCGTTTTAATTTCATGCGGCTGACCCAATGCCGCAAAGGCAGCTAACCAATGCTGCTTAACATATTTGAAAGAAGTAGAGGGGGCGGCCGTAGCCCAAATTGCTTTACTGCAGGTGTCTACTGTAACATGTATATGCTTTAGTCTGCCAAAAGCAGGTATCTCGGTAACATCCGACTGCCATATGTTTCGTGGCTGTAATCCCCGCGGATTAGTTCCAAACGGTTGAAGCGGGGATGCTCGAGCGCAGTCTGGACATGCTGCCACAACCGCTCTGGCTTGTGCCTTGGTGATCTGAAATTCTCACTTAAGTGCACGAGCTGACTGATGATAAAAGGCATGAGATTGCTGTGCTTGACAAATGGCGCTCGGCTGCTGTGCAGAGGCGGATACCAGGCCGTCAATATAGGCATTTCCTTCAGCAAGAAATCCTGGCAATCTGGTGTGACTGTGCATATGAGCACACCATAATGGTTGACGTCTCTCTTCGAGCTGCCCTTTCAGCTGGATTAATAAGGCATAGATGTTTTCATTTCCTACATGTCCTAAAAAGGCCTGATCCAGTCGGTTCACCAGTCCTGCCACATACGCGGAATCTGTAACAAGATTCAGAGGCTCTTCCCCAAATGTTTGGATAACGAGCGTCACAGCTTGCAATTCGAGGACTTGAACGGACACGCCTTGACGAATCTTCACCTTTGCCTCCCATCTTTCCTTATCCCTAAAGGCATATCCATACTTTCCTGTCTTGCCGCTCGCATCTGTAAAAACTGTACGCGCATCCTTGAGAGGGGTGGCCACAACTGGACGCCTCTCTAGAGATAGGCATGTTTTAAACAGGGGGTGTGATGGGTAATGAACACTGAGAGGGATTCCTTGCGTGGCGACTGCAAAGTTAATATTCTGATCTGTCCATGCCTCTATAATGTCTATTGTCTTCCATGGCACGTATATCACTGATGGCTCGATGCCAAACACCTGTCGAACTCTTTTCCGAGCCTTCAATAATAGGCCAGCAATAGCGTCTGAATAAGACTGAACCGATGCCGCAGGTCTAGCGGGAGGAAATACCCATTCCAAAATAAACATAGATGATTTGTCACACTGGATAATAATTGCTGAAACATCCTTTGGTTGCTGATATACTGCAATATCTATCGGTTGGCTGGGTAGATATCGGTAGGTTTGTTCTAGGGCAATTTTCTTCTCGATGTTTTCCAAGGCTTTCAATGCCTTTGTATTCAGTGTCCTTGGTTGCGCTGGGTCTGATGAGTCTTTTAATAGTTCTATCAACGGGAACATCTCACTGTTAGTGATGCCACACCAGACTCGTATCCATTGAATATCTCCTACCAATTTCTGAACGTCATTGACTGTTTTAACAGAGGTTAACTGTAATTTATTTGGGCGAATCCTTGTGCTGGTTACTGTCATACCCAGGTATGACCAGGGCTCGTTACGCTGGATCTTTTCTTCCGCAACCGTGAGACCATATGCGGCCAAATTTTTACGCAGTAACTGCTCCGCGTGCTTGGAGAGTGGCTCCCTTGTTGCTATTAAGATGTCATCCATATAATGATAGACCAGAGCATGCAGGTGTTGAGTCTTCCATGGCTTTAAAGCCAGGTCCACAAACCATTGACAGATCGTTGGGCTGTTTTTCATTCCTTGTGGCAGCACAGTCCATTCATACCGTTGTGCTGGTCCGCTGTTATTGATTGCCGGCAGGCTGAAAGCAAACTTTTCCATATCCTCAGGATGAAGTGGAATCGAGAAAAAACAAACCTTTAGATCAATCACTAACAGGTGCCAGTCCTTGGGCAGAGCAGCCGGGGATGGTAATCCCGGCTGCAGAGTTCCCATGTCCTTCATCACTGCATTAACTGCGCGCAGGTCATGTAGTAATCGCCATTTCCCAGATTTCTTTTGTATTACAAAAACAGGAGTATTCCAGCTGCTTGTGGAAGGTCGGAGGTGACCCAGTTTTAGCTGCTCCTCAACTAATTGCTGCAAGGGCTCGATTTTGTCCTTAGTGAGCGGCCATTGAGCTACCCAAACTGGTTCAATCGTAGTCCATTCCAGTCTTAGAGTGGGTAGGCCCTGCCCCTCAGTGGCCGCCCCACAAAAGGTGACATTTGCAGCGTGAGGCCCCATTGCGAAAGTACGTCCCGACCTAATATCCAAAGGGGGGTATGCATCACGAACGGACGAACCCAAGCTTGGTTGCCCTCGTCATCAGTGAGCAAACACCAATTCAGACTTTGTTTTGTCACTTGACTGCCTCCGATTCTGGTGACAGTATCCCCCATAGACCTTAAAGGCCAGTGCGGGGCCCATGCGCCTTCTGGGACAATAGTGATGTCTGAACCTGTATCTAACATCAACTTAATTTGAGAAAGATTCATAGTTTGTCTTAGGGAGCTATTTCCCTGCCAAATGTCCACCGCCCTTTCAGGACGTTCTGTTCCTACCCTGGCAGTAAAGAGGACTAAATTATTTCCCGTGCTCCCAAATCCCTTCGTTCCACGGCTGCCAGCAGCGCCTTTTAGCACCTCGCTACGAAATGGTATCAATTGTGCAATTTTACTACTCTGAGGGATAGTAACAGGAGGTGAAAACACCTTGACCATTATCTTAATTACTCCAGTATAGTCGGCATCAATTAGTCCAGGTAAGACAAATATGCCCTGTCTGCTAATAGAAGTTCTTCCAATGAGCAGAGCCGAAAGACCTCGCCCCAATGGACCTTTGGAGGTAGTATCTAATACCTGGACATCACTAGTTGTAATGCTTACTGTTCTTGCCAGGGCCAAATCGACTCCGGCGCTCCCGGAGGTGGCAGCAGAGAGCTGGTCGAGGCAGCCAGGCTGGTTCTCTGAGTCGGATCCGCCGAGTATTTTTTGGCCGCGCTCGGGCCGCAGCTCCGTCCGTTTCCCGCCCCCCCTAATGGGGTGCCATCCTTCTTAAAGCGGGACCGGCATTCTTTTGCCTTATGCCCAAACTTATCACACCTTGAACAATTCCTTGAAAAACCCGCAGCAGGACCCTTAGGAGCCTGCATGCGCCTTTGTGGGCAGTTTTTCTTCCAGTGCCCCTGCTGCCCACAGCCGTAACAGCTTTGTCCTCTATCCCCTTTTCCCTGCAGCCCCTGCCGTAAAGCCACCGCTAACGCGCTGGCGTGAATTTGTGCTTTCTCTTTTTCGTCCTCCCACGGTGCACGAGAACACGCTTCAACCAGCTGCACCAGGGTAGCTGTAGGGGGCTGGGTTGCTATAATTCTTTTACAGCTGCTATTAGCGTTTTGAACAACCACTTCCTTAACCATGATCGTTTTCATTTCAGGCGGCACATTCGGCGCGGCTTCCACTGCCTCGTGAACCTTATCAACAAATGCCAAAAATGGCTCACCGGGGCTTTGTACTATTTTAATGTACGGTGGAGACGGCTTCCCAATTTGAGGGAGTATTCCGAACGCCTCCAATGCAGCTGCTTTAGACTGACCCAGAATACGCGGGTGCAATGCCGCTTGCCTCTGTGGGTCTCGGAACTCCCCTGACCCCATCAGCTGTGACAAACTGTCCAGGCGCAGAGGGTCATCCTGTGGCAGATCTAAATTGTTCAGTTGATAGTTTTCTAAAATCTCCTGCCACTTTGTCAAAAATAAAGTATACGCAGTAGGTCCTAATATTAACTCCATTATAGCCCGAGTATCAGAGGGGGTCAGCTCCTGATACTTAAACAGCGCCTGCACTTGGCGGCGAACCAATTTATTGTCTATACCATAGCTCAATATTGCACTTTGTAACTTCTGAACCATATTCCAGTCTAATGGCCGCCACTCCGGTCCGTTCGGTGTCGCAAACACCGGAGCAGACAGCAACGGCGCAAACGCGAAATCCCCTTCTAATTTTGCATTGCTCACAATCCCGTGCCACCGAGTTTGCGCGTTAAACGTTGGGTCCCTCGGCGGCTCCGGTCGAGCCGGCACTGTCGCAGTCGCAGCACCCCTTCGCGAGTCAGGGTCCCCCTGATCCCTTCTCAGGGCACCCCTCTGCTGTCGGAGGATTTGTCGTTCCTCCGTAGTCAATCCTTCCGCGGGCCCGAACCGGGCTTTTAAAAGATCATGCAACTCCCCCTCCGACAATAAAAGCTTTCCTTCCTTTGCCCTTTCAAGCAATTGTCCCCTCGTTAAATTTTCCGACAGCGAGTTTAAATCGTTCCTTTTAGCCCGTTCCTTTTCAACCCACTGTCCCACTGCCTCCAGGCCCTGTTTAATCGCCTCCGTAGCCCTTTGATATGCTAAAGATCTAACAGGTCTCGACGCCCCCCCGCCCAGCCGTTTCATCTCGTCCAAAAGTTGCCGCATCAGCCGCTCGTGTTCCTTTAAGTCCGGAGCACCCTCCTCTGCCTCCGGGGGCAGAGGAACTGCGGCTGGGTCGGTTTCCATTGTCTCCGGCTGTAGGGCACTTAGCGGGACATAAGGAGGTATCAAATCATCATATTGCCCCTTACGACCCACCGGGGCGGCGACCAAAGGATTTGAGAGCATAGGCTTGGGGCCGTCCGGGGTTGCAACAAACGGATTTAAAGGAGGAGGAAGTTCTTCTGCCTCGTCGGCAGACACAATGTCCCGGCTACTCGACCCCCCACTAGCCAGGTAGTCCGAACCCTGCCCCTGGGGATCATCATAGCCTTTACTCTCCTCCCTCGTTCCCTCAGTCTCCGGGCTCCCAGCGCCCGAGTCCGCCTGTGCCAAAGCAATAGCCCCTTTTAAAGCTCCCGACATTGCCGCATCCGCTCGCAGCTGTTCCAAAACTAACCGGACTAGGCGATAAGTCCGAGCCAACTGCTGCGCCTCTTTAACCCCCGCCTGCACACTGTCCCAGATTTCTCCTCCGATTGTTTTCCAATGTTCATCATTAAAAACTTGGGACGGCTCCTTGAGCAATCCACGTCGTCTACACCAAAACAACAAATCTTCAAGATTTGACCTCGATACCTTATGCTCAGTCTTTTCTGATAACTTCAGCAGCCCGTCCACGACTGCCTTCTCGATTGCTGATACAGCATTCCCCATCCCCGATTCCCAGACTTCTGTCTGCCTGACTCACCGGTCAGCTGTGGCCACCAGCGTCTTGCGCTCCCGTCTCTCTCGGACGGCCGGGGGTTCCTCACTCCTCGTCTCTCGTCCGCAGGAACATTTCTCTCAGAGAAATTATATCTCAAACAGCTCTAGCTGTTATCACGTCGGGGTCACCAGATGTCGCGGCCCGAGGGTGAGCGGAGATGAACAACACACCAATATGATGTGGAATCAAGCTCCGTTTATTATACAAATGCAGTAGCTTATATACATTTTGCTTGTCCCGATCACGCATCACGCGAAGCGCCTAACTAATACAATTGGTCACCTATACCTGTCCACGCGCCGATCATGCAGCCTCCTTCATTCCTTATTGGTCACCAATATTGACGTTCAGGTCCGTGCTATCTTGCAGAAGTTCCTTCAGCTTGTTACAGGTCGTGCTCAAGTCCCTGAAACTTGTTACATTCCTTGCTTATCTCTTTGTTCTTGTGGTTAGGGATGCGGCGTCCCTGCATAAACTCCCTCAGATTTTCTCATGCAGCTTGCTCAAATTTTCTCATACACCCTGAGCAAGTCCAAGGTCCCAGCAAATGTGGAATACCAGAAGTGTGGTCTACACCCCATAGGTGCAAGAACTGCCACGTCTTCTGCGAGGCGTAGGCAGGACCATTATCGGTTTTCACAGCAGACGGCACGCCCAGGACCGAGAAAGCCAATTTCCAATGGGCAATGACATCACAGCCTTTCTCTCCAGTGTGAGCAGAAGCCCCCATAGCTGAGGAGAAAGTGTCAATAGACACGTGCACATATTTAAACCGGCCAAATTCAGGGATGTGCGTTACATCCATTTGCCAAAGCTGCGAGGCTTTTAGGTCTCTGGGGTTTACCCCCGGTGGGAAAGGTGCAGCGAATCCGTGACAGTCGGCACAAGCACTGACAATGTCACGAGCCTCAGTTGGCGTTAAGTGAAACTGCTCCTGCAGCGTATGTGCGTTTTAATGGAAGAAACTGTGCGATGCCTTGGTTTGTGCAATTTTGTCAGGCTGAGGCGCTACCCATGCAGGGCTGACCAGCATGTCAGCCCTGACTGATCCTTGAGTACTGTTTCTAAGATGGCTAGGTAGGCCTGTGCCTCTGCCATTCCCTGAGGGAACACCTGCATCGGAGAGCAATTCCCCCTTTTTGCACCCTGGTGTGAGTTTCCCAACAAAGGCCAGCCTTTTGAGTTTGCTCTAGGATTTGAGGGGGCCAGGTGTCCTGGACATCGGGATTAGAGAAGTGATCAATTCCCAGAAAGGCATCTACTCCAACTTCATGTCTGAGTCAGTGGAAGGCAACTGCTTATTCTGTAGTGCAACCTTATCAGCCATCTTTCTGCAGTTACTCTCAAAAACTGCAAATTGTACAGGTTGAAATAGGATTTGACCTAAGTGCTTAATATCAAATGGAGCAAGCAGATCAGTATTCAGCGCTCTCATAACTTGCATGACTTCAGGAGAACCAAGCCCATATTGTGCCACTTTGCATTGTAAATCCTGTACAACCCTCCATGCAATAACATCATGTTTAGCATGTTGACCTGTATTTGGGACAGCCTTAAACACAGGATAGGCTTGGACATCCCCTTGCAGGGTGTTACTATCACCTTGAACTACTGGCACACCCTTTTGAGGCGTTATAGCAATCTCCTGATCCTGCATAAATTCCCCTGTTCTGTTTGGCATTCCTACTTTTTCTAATAGATCCCAGTCGCCCAACCCCAGAGCCCGCAATTTAACCGACTCCCGGACATTCCCCGAGGACCTCAGCACGAACGACGCAGGCGGGCGGGGTACGAATGCCGGGCTAGAGGGCGATACGGCGGTGGGGGCTGTAGTCGGTTGCGCAGGGGGTAGCAAGGCAGCCGGCTGTGACGGCGCAATTTGGGGCGCTGCCGGCGGTGCTAGCGTATCCTCTGACAGAGCTGCCGGGACCGCCGGCTGACGCGCTACCAGAGCTGCCTGTTTATCCGCCGCTGCCGGTTCCGCCGCGGGAGCCGTCGCCACTTCCGCGTTCGGAATTACTGGAGCCGGCACTTCCGGCCCGGGTCGGCCCGGCACGGCTCTCTCAGCGGCCGCCCGCAGGAACGCCTCCGGCAATCCTGCTATCTGCCGAGATGTCCCCTCTGTGATGGCCAGGAAATCCTTCCAGGCCGACAGCACCATGCCTTCTTTGGAGCCGCTATGCCCATCTTGGCAGGATTTTTCTACTACCCCGGTGTGGATGCTGAAAAGCTGCTAGCAGAGGGATTTTCTCAGGTTCTCACAATATTCGGTGAGAGTCCTGCCTTTCTCACACATGTTATGAGAAACAGTAGGATGGTTTTTGTAAGCTGGAGCAACACCTGGTGTTTTGTTAAGTTCTGTTTATGGTACATTGTAAAAATATTTTGAAATGGGTATTGTAGTACTTTAGCCAATCACCCTAGGAGATGGGTGATCACTGACCAATCGCCCTATGGGGCTAGGGTATATAAAACGGGGTTATAAATTAATAAAGTTGCTTCTTCTTCTCCTCCTGGCCTTCTCTTGCTGAATTTGTGTGTTGCTGCATCTCTCTGCTCCCGGTAATAACAGCGACAAGCATTAAAGTACCACATGATTTGGCCAATCACTATTACACAGAGACTACTATTTTGAAAAGGAACTATATATATATGTATAATTCTATGGCATCATCATCCATATCCTTCTTTCTTGAGCTATCTGTCCTTCGAGTTGGTCTTGTTACAGTTACTTATCTATGATGCCAAATAACGGGAGGGTTTCACAGAGGTGTTGGGAGGGGCTAGGATGCTGACATTTTCTCAGTAGTTCATAGATATTCTTTCTTCTTTGTGGATGGCTTTATGATTCTGAGAAACAAAAGGTCCTTATCTTCAAGGTGGGGGTTGTCCTTCTCCTTGCTGTGAGCTGGGGTGCTTTAGTTATGTTGACTTAACCATGTTTATGCAATATACAGTATAATATATATATCTTAAATAGCTAATACAATTTCATACTATTAGGAAAGTTCATGCAATTTCATACTATAAAGACTAATCGGTACAATAATTAGGGAATATGATTTTCCTATCAAAGCTCTTCCTGTTGCTCTTGACGTTTCTTTCCAGTCTCAACTCCAACTGAGCTTTAATATCCCTGATACCATCCTATATGTCTGGGTAATGTTTCTCAATTCCTCCTCTGTAGCCTGTCTCTGCTTTCATCCTCTGCATGCTGCCTTTATGTGTTGGACCTCCATTATTAGTACCCTATACTTCTGCAGAGCTCGCTGTCCTTCAGCAGAGTACAATTCCATTTATGTGGAAGTTTTATCTATCTCTGATAGAAGTTTTTGGGTCTCCGAAGACATTCCTCAGACAAACAAGGAAAGAGATTGGCTCTAGAAGGCATGTCAGGCAAAGAGAGCTTTTTTCTAATGATTTCAGTGGTGTACTTCCTGTAAAGCCATACTTTCCAATTCTAGCTGTTTTCTTCAGGTTAAATGATTTTGAGGACCATATATATATGCCCCAATATACTGTAGAATCAGAAAACCAATAGAATATGGTAGAAATTGCATTTAAGCAAAGTTGAATTATCTAGACCATTTATCTAAAGCAGCTTAGAATTTTAAAGATCTTCTATTCATAAGATACATGTATTCATGTAAGCATAAGTTTATCTTCCATTTCCTAGAAATACTACCTTGCAGATATTTTATTTTCCTTTAATTTACTATGATGAAGTAATCATTTTCCTATACCTACTAATGATGTTTTGAAACTATAAGTTACCCTGTGCTGCTCCCACCGTGAGCAAGAAGTCTGAAATAATGAGCTTTATTCTTTCCTTTGATTTCTTTTTCCTCTTCCCATGCTCTTCAGGCTTGCACATCCTTCTAACTACTCCCTCTCTCCACAGCGATGTAACCTTTCTGTCTCTTTTAACTATCAAGGTCAGTGTTACATACTCGACACATAGTTTTATCAACATCTAATAGGCACAAAGTCTGACTAAAGTTTAGACATGCGAAAATATATAAATATTTAATCTTGAGGTTCAGTGACCTACAAATTTGCAAATTTGAATGCAAGTCAAGGTTTGGATTTCAAGTTCACCTTAGGTGGTCAGAGTCTGTGAGAAAGACATCAAACCTTCAGGTAGACCACAGAACAAAGAGATTGTATGACATATACAATATATCCCTTCCTGTCTCAATTGTCTGGAAAACATATACTTCAATTTGAGATCTTTGTATACTCTAGAGATTCATTTGCTTTTAGTAAATGCAGTTTATAAACACACAAAGTTTAAGAAATTTAAATCAATAAAACTCACATGAAATAGAATTTCTTTATACTATAATCTCACAGGAAAAAAAAAAAATCCACCATCAAGCACAGAATTATTCCATTTTTAAAAAAACTGACTTATCACTGCAGACAATTCATTAAATTACATAACCTATTAAAAAACCCAAAAAGTAGCCAAGTAGCACCTTAATAGCTTTTTACATATAGAAGTGTAAGTAGACAATAGCCAATAAATCCAGAAGACAGATAAAAAGGGAGTGTGATGTTAAAAACCAAAATGGCTGCTTGTGATGGATGCACCCACGCTGAGTGAGCGAAGAGTACTTTGGTTCAGACATCACTGACAAGTACACCTGACTGAAATCCTCCTTGATGTCCAAACCTTGACAATTGTGCTAGGCCACATCTTCTCAGGAACTTAGGACTCTAGACCATGTCTTATCATGAGCAAATAGTACCAGCCTGTTAGGACTAAACAAAACTAGAACTGCTACAGCTGCACTCCTGCATATACACTTGTAGTGGGTCTGGCTGAGCTGCTTTTCCCCATCCAGCCCTCATGCTGCAGTACTGGGAGCTGGAGGGTGTTGATAACACACCCGTGTTATGACTGCCAGTGCTCACACGGCACCAGAGGCTGGGGGGGCAAGATGGGGGAGGGCATACAGCCAACCTGAGCTGACCAGTGGTATATTCCATACCATATGACGTCAGCTCAACTATAAAGGGAGAGGGAAGGAGGAGGATGGGGGGGGGGCATTCTGCTTATCCTCCAAGTGGCTGCGACGTGTTCCTGGAGCCCTGCTTCCTGGACTCGGCCTGAAATCACCTGTGGATGGGAAGTAGAGAATAACATCTTCTCTATCATAAACCATGGCTCTTTGCATCTTATTCTCTCCCTGTGTGCCGTGCTGACGGGGGTTGGGGGGAGTGATAGAAGGGCTTGCTAGGCACCTGGTGCCGTGCCAGGGTCAACCCAACACAGTTCCAATGTGGGGCACGAGCAGCTGCTTCCTTGCTTGCCTGCTTGCTTTAGATATTAGTAGCAAACTCCTGTGCAGGCCACGGAGTTTACTTGCGCTACTTATCTGGTGTTTTGTTAACATGTTTACGAAAACACTGTATCTTTGCTTTGCTTCTGCATTGATAGCTTCAATGTGCTGGGGAAGCTTCTGTCTTGGGAGGATGAAGGGACTTGGGAGCACCCTGGCACAAATAGTAACGATGTGTTTCATGCTGGCATTGGTGTCTATGCTGTGTTGGGGGGGCTACCTTAGGGAGAAAATGATTGAATATATCTCTCCCTTTCTACCGGAAATTGATGTAGATGATTTATTCGTGCATGCACCCAAGGTCCTCATCCACCCTTATGTGAGCTTCTGGATACTACTAATCAATATCGTTGGCCTAATCTGGGTTGTGTGTAGTCTGGTCCCAGTTTGGCCTGAGAGGAGACAAGTTTCAGGTGGGGTGACACCAAAATGTGCCCTGAGACGGTCTGTCCCTGGGTGGCAAGGGGTCTGTCAGGTTTTGGGCAGGTTCCTAGGATGGTTGTCACCTCCTGTAGCCTGGGACTTTACCCCCAAACAGGCAAGCAACCCTGTCGAGCTGACACAGCATCTAATAGAAGGGTGCCTTGTCTACCTCGGTGAAAACCAGCAGCTCTTAGCACTCTACTGGGGCCTGGCCTGTGCCTTTCGAGCCACAGTTGAGTACTCTCAGAGGACTGTGGTTGGGGCAGTGACCCAAACTACATCCGAAGACACACGAGTTGAGATAGGGACTGCAACAACTACAACTGCCAAAGTTGCCCCAGTAGTGAAAAAGAAGCAGTGGACGAGGAGGACAACAGGCCCCTACCCTCTATTAGTCAGGGATGTGGAAGAAGAGGAAACGCTTGACCAACAAGCTGGACCCTTAACAGGGAGACTGCAGGAGGGAGTAATGGAATTGAAGCAGGAGGCAGAAATCACCCAGTCCCTGACTTCATCAGAACATAGAGACCTGACGAAAGACTACAGCCGCCAGATAGGGGAACAGATTGTCTGCTTCGATGCTGGGATACTGGGTCTGACACCCAACAGCTGGAAGGTAAGGAAGCCCAACAGTTGGGCTCCCTTGCTAGGAATCGTGGCATTGAAAAAGGAATTGGAAAAGAGGCAGCAATTTGCAGTGTCTGGAGACAGCTCCTTTCAAGCATCAAAGCAAGATATCCATTCAAGGAAGACTTAATGAATGCCACCTCCTCAGGAAAGTGGTCCACTGTTGATGAAGGTATCCAGTACCTGAGGGAACTAGCAGTACTGGAAATCATCTATGGGGATTTAGATAATGATGAGCATCCTAAAGATCCAGAGGATGTTCAGTGTACAAGGGCCATGTGGAGGAAAGTGATTAAGAATGCATTGGCATCGTATTCTGCCAGCTTGGCAGCAATGTACTATCCACAAATGGATAACCCAGCTGTGGAAACTGTTTCTTCTGGCTTCAGAACTTTGAAGAGAGTCTTGGTACCTCCATGTCCCTAGAGGGCTAGAGCCTTGGATATCAGGAGCCCCGAATGAATCAGTCAGTCAGAGGGAAAGGGAGCCCAAGGCGTATGCCACGTAGTGCACTCTGGTTCTTTCTGCGTGACCAGGGGGAGGACATGAGGAAGTGGGATGGTGAACCAACCTTTAAGCTGGAAGCCCATGTACGTGAACTGAGAGGGAAGACAGACGTTAAAAAGGGGCCATCCAAGAAGACCGTTAATATAGTCAGTGTCGAAACACAAGAAGGCAATCGATGATCTTGCAGATATGGGAAGAATAAAATCACCTCCACCAACCCTGATGAGGGGACCTCTGGTTTGATGCAGCAAGGGTCAGACAGTGAATACTCTGACCAGGATCAGGAATAGAGGAGCCCTGCCTCCAGCCAGGTGGAGGAAAGGGACAATCGGATTTACTGGACTGTGTGGATCCGATGGCCTGGCACATCAGTACTACAGAGGTACAAGGCTTTGGTTGATACAGCTGCGCAGCGCACTTTAATGCCATCAAAATACAGAGGAGCTGAGCCCATAAGTATTTCTGCGGTGACGGGGGGATCCCAGCAGATGACAGTATTGGAAGCTGAAGTGATCCTGACTGGTAGGGAGTGGTACAAACACCCCATTGTGACTGGCCCAGAAGCCCCGAGCATCTTTGTCATAGATTAACTCAGGAGAGGCTATTTCAAGGATCCAAAAGGATACCGGTGGGCTTTCAGTATTGCTACCTTGGAGGTGGAGGGAAGTGAACAGTTGTCCACCTTACCAGGTATCTTCGTTTGAAAGACAGGTGTCTGCCAAGGAAGGCAGGAGTCCCCCTTGGAATGGGAAATTGAACCCCCTCCCCTCCAAATGCTTATAATTTTGAAATTAAGGGTCTTTCAGGCAAAAATGAGGAATAGGAATAACAGTTGTTTACTAAATATATATATAAAACAAGGCAAACAAACAACAATAACTATGGCAGTAACAACAAACAGCACCAGGAATCCAGTGCCAACCTCTCAGGCGGCTCCCGGTAAGCAGGGAGGGCGCGATGGTCTCCCCGCCGCTCCGGAGCGAGCTCAGTCCTCACGTGGCAATGGCCGATGAAAAGCCCGTGTCACAAACCCCCTTGGGCAGCCGATCCCGGTGTCCAGCAGGATCCTCGGGAAACAGCAGGGGTAGAAGGAGAGCAGGAGACGCAGCAGGGATGACCTCTCTCCAAGCTGATCCCGGTGTCCAGCAGGATCCTCAGGAGTCAGCAGGGGTAGAAGGAGAGCAGGAGACACAGTGGGGATGAGTTCTCTCCACCACGAGGTGCAGCTTCTCCTCACCTCGAATGCAGGGAGCAAAACAAGGGCCCTAGGGGCTCCACCCAACCCCCTTTATTCGGCTGACTGGACCCCTCCCCCTGTGGGCAGGTCTTTTTGTCTCTCTTAAGTACAGCAATTTATCTCCTTGACAAACAAGAATGGAAAAATTCTTTAGGAGACGAAGGAAAACAGAAGAACTCCCCAAAACCCCAACATTATCCACCTCGAATTTTTCCATACTAACATGTTACATTGTTATAAATGAGACCAAAATAGTCTTTAAATAGAAAAATAAGAATTTATTAGTGATGGGGAATGAGCAAGCAGTGCTGGGTGCGCGGGGAGTCTGCGCTCCACCAGCACGCACAACAAGATGTCAAGTAAGCAGGCATTTATTACACTAAATCATGCATATCCAACAGCATTAACTACATATTCATTCTGTGGGGTTGGATTATTATAATCAGGTCCAGGAACTCATTATCAGGGGTCTCCTCCCTTTGGCACTTGCGCACTGGTGTCTGGTGGTTGTGGGCCGGGGTCTTCAGGAGGAAGGCCCCCAGTCTTCCTCGCAATGTACTTTGCACCTTTTGTCTCAAAAGGATGAGTCAAGAATCAGAGGGTTGGTGTGATCTGGCTTATCTGCAGGTAGGCTCTCCTGTCTCCTGTCTTCTATCTTCCTGTCTGGGACTTAGTTCCCTTATCTACAAAGACCAAAACTACACAAGACAGGCTACAGGATTTAGGAGAACCTTGATAACTTTCAAGGCTATGGGAGACAAAACACAACTTACAACTATGTAAGACAAAACACAGTTTACAGTTATGTAAAACAAGCTACAGTTTACAAGGCTACTAGGCTAGGATTTATGATCACATTTACAACTCAGGCCTCGGCCGGGCCTGTATCCGGTGGGAGCAGGGATGATGTCCTGGAGGGCCGAGTCCCCAGTATAGCAGAAAACATTTGGTATCTTTCCATACCTGATTTGGTGCTTTTGTTAGAGCAAACCAGTTTAAGTGATTGGTTTACCTGTTCCCTTTTAACGGCAGCCCCCTGTTGCCACATCTTATTGACACGAATCATCCAATTTCCTTCATTACAACATCAAACTTAAACCTTTAAACTATGTACATACATGCATTACCCTAATTATATACATATCTACATATGCAGATATGAATACAAGTGCAATGCAATGGGTGGTTCACCCTAAAACGAGCTCCCCTTGAGGTATGCATCAGGTCTCTCCATCTTTTTGCATCACCCACCAGGTGCGACCTGGTCCCTGTGCAAAAACAACCCCACGGATGGGTTTGTCTTAGCTCAAGGTAGACTTTACCCAAACAGTTTTCCCAAGCATACCTCTCATGTGTACCACTGGTACCTTATCCCCGTCTGTTTTTCGTAAGGGTTCACAATGAGCAGGGCCTGCTTGATTGATGGAGCCTCGGGTGTTAACTAACCAGGTGGCTTTTGCTAAATGCATCTCCCAGTTTTTGAAAGTCCCCCCACCCAGTGCCTTCAGTGTTGTTTTAAGCAGCCCATTGCACTGCTCAACCTTCCCAGCTGCTGGTGCATGGTAAGGGATATGGTACACCCATTCAATGCCATGTTCCCTAGCCCAGCTGTTTATAAGGCTATTCCTGAAATGAGTACCAGTGTCAGACTCAATTCTCTCGGGTGTACCATGCCTCCAAAGGACCTGCTTTTCAAGGCCCAGGATGGTGTTCCGGGCAGTAGCGTGAGGCACAGGGTAGGTCTCCAGCCATCCTGTGGTGGCTTCTACCATGGTGAGTGCATACCGCTTGCCTTGGTGGGTTTGAGGCAGTGTGATGTAATCAATCTGCCAGGCCTCCCCATGCTTGTATTTGGACCACCACCCACCATACCATAGGGGTTTCACTTGCTTGTACTGCTTGATCGCGGTGCATGTCTCACAGTCATGGATAACTTGGGAGATACTGTCCATGGTTAAATCCACCCCTCGGTCTCGTGCCCACTTATAGGTAGCATCTCTTCCCTGATGGCCTGAGGCATCAAGGGCCCATCGAGCTAAGAACAACTCGCCTTTATGTTGCCGATCTAAGTCTATCTGGGACACCTCTATTTTCGCAGCCTGATCTACCTGTTCGTTGTTACGATGTTCTTCATTAGCCCAACTCTTGGGGACATGGGCATCTACATGGCGGACTTTCACAGGTAGCTTCTCTACCCGAGTGGCAATGTCATTCTGCTCAGCAGCAGCCCAAATTGGTTTTCCCCTACACTGCCAGTTTGCCTTTTTCCATCACAGAGCCATCACACAGCCCCAAAGAGCATTAGCTACCATCCATGAATCAGGGTAGAGGTATAGCTTTGTCCACTTCTCTCTTTCAGCAATGTCCAGGGCTAATTGGACGGCTTTGAGCTCAGCGAGTTGGCTCAATCCACCTTCTCCCTCGGTAGCTTGTGCAACTTGTCGTGTGGGGTTCCATACAGCAGCTTTCCATTTCCGGCTAGCACCTACGATTCGGCAGGAACCATCAGTGAAGAGGGCATATCGTCTTTCACTCTCCGGTAGCTCGTTATATGGGGGCGCTTCCTCGGCACGTGTCACTTGCTCCTCCTCTTCTTCAGAAGATAATCCAAAAGTCTCACCTTCCCGCCAGTTCATAATTATTTCCAAGATCCCAGGGCAATTTGGGTTTCCAATATGGGTGCGCTGCAATCCATTTGCTCCAAGTAGTGTCGGTGGTGTGATGCGTGGAAGGAGCCTTTCCCTTAAACATCCACCCCAGCACCGGTAGTCAGGGTGCCAGGAGTTGTGCCTCTGTGCCAATTACTTCTGAGGCAGTTTGGACTCCTTCATACGCGGACAAGATTTCTTTCTATGTTGGGGTGTAGTTGGCTTCGGACCCTTTGTAGCTTCGGCTCCAGAATCCCAGTGGTCGTCCCCAAGTCTCACCAGGCACCTTCTGCCAAAGGCTCCAGGACAGACCCTTGTTCCCGGCTGCAGAGTAGAGTACGTTCTTCACCTCTTGTCCCGTCCTGACTGGGCCAAGGGCTACCGCACGAGCGATTTCCCGCTTGATCTGGGTGAAGGCTTGTTGTTGTTCAGGGCCCCAGTGGAAATCGTTCTTCTTGCGGGTAACCAGGTACAGAGGGCTCACGATCTGGCTGTACTCAGGAATGTGCATTCTCCAAAAGCCTATGGCACCAAGGAAAGATTGCGTTTCCTTCTTGTTGGTGGGTGGAGACATTGTGGTGATCTTATTAATTACCTCGGTGGGAATCTGACGCCATCCATCTTGCCACTTTACCCCCAGGAACTGGATCTCTGGGGCAGGTCCCTTGACTTTGCTCTTTTTCATGGTGAAGCCGGCTTCCAGGAGAATCTGGATGATCTTCTCTCCTTTCTCAAAAACCTCTATTGCCGTGTTCCCCCACACAATGATGTCGTCGATGTACTGCAGATGTTCTGGAGCCTCACCCTTTTCCAGTGCAGTCTGGATCAGTCTATGGCAGATGGTGGGACTGTGCTTCCACCCCTGGGGCAGTCGGTTCCAGGTGTACTGCACGTCCCTTCAGGTGAAGGCAAACTGAGGCCTGCATTCTGCTGCCAGAGAAATGGAGAAAAAAGCATTGGCAATGTCAATAGTGGCATACCACTTCGCTGCTTTGGACTCCAGCTCGTACTGGAGCTCCAGCATGTCCGGCACAGCAGCGCTCAGGGGTGGAGTCACTTCATTCAAGGCACGATAGTCCACTGTCAATCTCCATTCTCCATCATACTTGCGCACAGGCCAAATGGGGCTGTTGAAGGGTGAGTGGGCTTTGCTGACCACCCCTTGGCTCTCCAGCTCACGGATCATCTTGTGGATGGGGATCACCGCATCTCGATTTTTCCGGTACTGCTGGCAGTGCACTGTCAAGGTGGCAATTGGCACTGGCTGCTCTTCCACCTTCAGGAGCCCAACTGCAGAAGGATTCTCTGATAGTCCAGGCAGAGTGTTCAATTGCTCAATGCCCTCTGCCTCCACAGCAGCTATCCCAAATGCCCACCTGAGTCCTTTTGGGTCTTTGTAATAGCCTCTCCGGAGGAAGTCTATGCCCAGAATACACGGGGCTTCTCGGCCCGTCACAATTGGATTTTTCTTCCACTCCTTCCCAGCCAGGCTCACCCCAGCTTCCACCAGGGTCAGCTGCTGTGATCCCCTGGTCACCCCAGCAATGGAAACCAATTCTGCCCCTACATGTCCTGATGGCATTAAAGTACATTGGGCACCAGTATCAACTAATGCTTCGTATTTCTGTGGCTCTGATGTGCCAGGTCATCTGATCCACACTGTCCAAAAACACCCTATTCTCCTATGCCTCTTCCTAGCTGGAGGCAGGGTCCCCCTAGCCCTGGTTATCATTCCTTCCCTGGGCATATGTGCAGGAGGTTCCTTCTAGGGAATCCAACATATCATCCTCCCTTCTGTAATACCTGTCAGCTCGGTCACGGGAGGCTGAGGGCACTTTCACTCTGGTGGAACCCCTTTGGTTAGTGTTTTCCCTTTTGAGTTCACACACCCGTGCTGCCAGAACAGAAGTGGGTTTCCTATCCTATCTTCTCATGTCTTCCCCATGGTCACACAGAAAGAACCACAGCTCAGCTCATGGGGTGTACACTCTCTCTCTAGCTGGGGGACGTCGGGCTCTGACTCTGGGGTCTGTGATTCGCACTGGTGCCACATAGGAAATGCTCTTCCTTACCTCCTCCACAATCTCCTCCTTGAGGTCCCTAACCACAGCAGAGACTTGAGCCTTCATCGGGCCATTGACCATAGTCTCATAATACCTGAACCTGTTGGCGATGGAGCCCACTGTTTCTCGGTTGTCCTCAGCATTAATGGTTGCAATGAAGGTGGCGTATTGCTGTGGCCCTAGTTTTTCCACGTTCCACAACATCTGCCCTGTGCACTTGACTTGGTCGGGGTCATTCTCATACTGTCCATCCCTCCCAAAGAGGACCTCTAACACTGCCACTTGTCTTAGCTGTTGGATTGCTTCCTCGAGTGTCTTCCATTGCATTTTATGGTGGTACTCCTGCATTCTCTCTCTATGAACAAACCTTTCTCTCACACTCATTAAAAGCTGCTCCCAGACAGAAAGGGGCCCTGGCTCCCTCACAAATACCTGATCTACACCCGGGTCCTGGGTCAAGGATCCCAAATACCTCGCTTCACCCCCATGCTGTTGCACACCTTTGCCCATAAGGTCCCAAACCCGAAATAACCAGGTTGTACAAGCCTCACGCCCCCTTCGCACAATGTCTTTTCGCAGATTACGGAGGCTGTCATACGACAGGGACTCGGTGGTGATTTCAGGCTCTGGCTCTCCTGCTGGTTGTGAGGGCCCTGGTTCCCCATCATCATTAACTGGGCGTGCTAATTTGGTCTTATACTTCCTCCTCTTCACAGGGGCGACTGCTGCTGGCTGGCGTTGCCCTTGTGGTTCAGCTGGAACCTGGATGGTTGTAACATCTGTAGGTTCCACTGCTGCACCATCAGGCTCCCCCTCTCTGGTGTAGGGAGAGGGTTTCTCATCAGCTGGGGAGGTGTATTCCCTCAGCATCTGGCCCATCTCACGCATCTCCTTCATCAGTACCACTACCCAACTTGGGTGTGTCCGTTTCTGAGCTGGGCTATGGGGCAGGGTCTCTAGTCGCTGGGGCTGTGTCAGGTTCTGAGGCAGCACCCCTAGACTCTGGGGTAGGCACCTGGGTAGTTATCCAAGCCAATCTGAATGCTAAATAGAGTAGGCCTATCAACAAAATTTGGTTAGTATCTAGGGGAAATCTAAACCCTTCGAAAGCCAGTGGGGTAGGCCCAAAGAACTGGTTGAAAGGTTGTGAGAAAAGTTCCCACGGTGTTATTTCCTCACAGAAGGTACCATTTTTCATATAAACCTAGAAATATACATTTAGTGTATGATAGCCCTTTATCGATGTGCCCACACTCCAGAGAAAGTAGAAAACCCATGAATTCCTCACTTTATCAACCCATTGTGCAAACTGGATAACAGCCACAGTAGCCTTAGTTAGGGGATCCATGTTTAGCTAAGGAGCTGCAAATGGGAGAAATACAGCCACGACCATGTGCCATGTGAACCAGGGTAAGCTAGACCACATGGTGCTGCCTAACAAGGTTTCGGTATTCATTACACAAATTAGATTACCCAATAAGTGTTATTCCTTTTTTCACCCTTTCCTCTCGATGCCCTCAAGCCCCATGTTGGGCACCAAAATCTGTCTTGGTTTGAAAACACAGGTGTCTGCCAAGGACGGCAGGAGACCCCCTTGGAATGGAAAAATGCAACCCCCTCCCCTCCAAATGCTTATAATTTTGAAATTAAGGAGCTTTCAGGCAAAGATATGAGGAAGAGGAATAACAAGGCAAACAAACAACAATAACTATGTCAGTAACAACAAACAGCACCAGGAATCCAGTGCCAACCTCTTGGGTGGCTCCCGGTGAGCAGGGAGGGCGCAATGGTCTCCCCGCTGCTCCAGAGCGAGCTCTGTCCTCACGTGGCAATGGCCGACGAAAAGCCTCTGTCACAAACCCCCTTGGGCAGCCGATCCCGGTGTCCAGCAGGATCCCCGGGAAACAGCACGGGTAGAAGGAGAGCAGGAGACACAGTGGGGATGAGTTCTCTCCACCACGAGGTGCAGCTTCTCCTCACCTCGAATGCAGGGAGCAAAACAAGGGCCCTAGGGGCTCCAACCAACCCCCTTTATTCGGCTGACTGGACCCCTCCCCCTGTGGGCAGGTCTTTTTGTCTCTCTTAAGTACAGCAATTTATCTCCTTGACAAACAAGTATGGAAAAATTCTTTAGGAGAAGAAGGAAAACAGAACTCCCCAAAACCGCAACACCAGGTCTCTGAGAGAACCCTTTTATAGTGGGGTTGATGAAGGTTGAAGAGCAGCTGGTACCAATGGCTGTGATGACAGTGCATATGCATCAATATTGCACCAACAGAGATTCCCTGATCCCTTTCCAGGAACTGATTCGTCAGCTGCAGAGCCAGGGAGTGATCAACAAAACTCATTCACCTTTCAACAGCCCCATATGGCCTGTGCAAAAGTCAAATGGAGAATGGAGATTGACAGTGGATTATCGTGGTTTGAATGAAGTTACACCAATGCTGAGTGCTGCTCTGCCAGACATGCTAGAACTTCAGTATGAGCTGGAGTCCAAGGCAGCCAAGTGGTACACCACGATTGACATTAATGAGTTTTTCTCTATTCCTATAGTGGCAGAGTGCAGGCCACAGTTTGCCTTCACCTGGAGGGGAGTCCAGTACACCTGGAATCGATTGCCCCAGGGGTGGAAACACAGCCCCACCATCTGCCAGAGACTGATCCATATTGCACTGGAGGAAGGTGGGGCTCCGGAGCATCTCCAGTACATTGATGACATCATTGTACGGGGCAACACAGCAGAAGATTTCAAGAAAGGGAAGAAAATAATTGAAATCCTCCTGGAGGCTGGTTTTGCTATAAAGCAAAGCAAGGTGAAGGGGCCTGCGCAGGAAATCCAGTTCCTTGGAATAAAATTGCAGGATGGGCGTTGACACATCCCGATGGACGTGCTCAATAAGATAACAGCAATGTCTCCACCAACCAACAAAAAGGAGACACAGGCTTTCCTGGGTGCTGTGGGTTTCTGGAGAATGCCTATTCCAGATTACAGTCTCATTGTGAGTCCGCTCTAACATGTGACCCGGAAGAAGAATGACTTTAACTGGGGCCCTGAACAGCAACAGGCCTTTGAACAAGTTAAACATGAGATTGTGCATGCAGTAGACCTTGCGCCAGTTGGACAGAACCAGATATCAAAAGCATACACTACACTGCAGCCGGGAAGAATGGTCCTACCTGGAGCCTCTGGCATAGGGCACTTGGGGAGACACGAGGCCGACCTCTGGGTTTTTGGAGTCGAGGATACAGGGGATCTGACGCCAACTATACTCCAATGGAAAAGGAGATGCTGGCAGCATATGAAGGAGTTCGAGCTGCCTCAGAAGTGATCAGAACGGAAGCACAGCTCCTCCTGGCTACCCAACTGCCAGTGCTGGGATGGATGTTCAAAGCGAAAGTCTCATCTACACACCAAGCAACTGATGCCACATGGAGCAAGTGGATTGCATTGGTAACGCAAGGGGCTCGAATAGGGAACCCCAGTTGTCCAGGGATCCTGGAAGTGATCACAAACTGGCCAGAAGGCAAAGATTTTGGGATGTTCCCAGAAGAGGTGAAACATGCTGAGGAGGCCCCACCATATAACACATTATCAGATGATGAAAAGCAATATGTCCTGTTCACTGATGGGTCTTGTCGCATTGTGGGAAAACATCGACAGTGGAAGGCTGCTGTGTGGAGTCCCCTAAGACAAGTAATTGGAGTTGCTGAAGGACGCGGTGAATCCAGTCAGTTTGCAGAAGTGAAAGCCATCCAACTAGCCCTAGATATTGCCGAACGAGAAAAGTGGCCAGTGCTCTATCTCTACACTGACTCCTGGATGGTGGCAAACGCCCTGTGGGGGTGGTTGCAACAGTGGAAACGGAGCAACTCTCAGCGCAGAGGCAAACCCATCTGGGCTGATGGGCTGTGGCAAGACATTGCTGCTCGAGTAGAGAACCTGGTGGTGAAGGTGTGCCACGTGGATGCCCATGTGCCCAGAAGCCGGGCCACTGAAGAACATCAGAACAACCAGCGGGTGGACCAGGCTGCCAAGGTGGCAGTGGCTCAGGTAGATCTGGATTGGCAGAAGAAGGGTGAATTATTTATAGCGCGATGGGCCCATGACACCTCGGGTCATCAAGGAAGAGATGCAAACTATAAATGGGCTCGAGATCGAGGGGTGGATCTGACCATGGAGGCTATCACAGAGGTCATCCACTAATGTCAAACATGTGCTGCAATCAAACAAGCCAAGAGGTTAAAGCCCCACTGGTATGGAGGACGTTGGCTAAAATATAAATATGGAGAGGTCTGGCAGGTTGACTACATCACTCTCCCACAAACCCGCCAAGGTAAGCGCCACGTACTTACAATGGTGGAAGCAACCACTGGGTGGCTAGAAACGTACCCAGTGCCCCATGCCACTGCCCGGAACACCATCCTGGGCCTTGAAAAGCAGATTTTTGTGGCGGCATGGTACTCTGTAAAGAATTGAATCAGACAATGGAACCCATTTCCGAAATAGTCTCGTGAATGCCTGGGCCAAGGAGCACAGCATCGAGTGGGTGTATCACATCCCTTGTCATGCATAAGCCTCTGGGAAGATTGAAAGGTACAATGGGCTGTTAAAAACCACATTAAAAGCATTAGGGGGTGGGACCTTTAAACAATGGGACAAACATCTAGCAAAGGCCACCTGGTTAGTTAACACCAGAGGATCTGTTAGCCATTCTGTCCCTTCCCAAACAAAACCCCTGCCTGTTGTGGGAGGAGATAAGGTCCCTGTAGTGCACACTGGGATGTGTTTGGGGAAGTCAGTGTGGGTAGCTCTACCCTTGGGAAAAGGCAAACCCATTCGTGGGATTGTCTTTGCTCAAGGACCTGGATATACCTGTTGGGTAATGCAGGAGGATGGTGAGACCTGGTGTGTACCTCAAGGAGATTTGATCTTGTCAGAAAGATGATGTGGAATGTGAGTTGTATGTTGCAGGAAGTGATGCTGTAGGAAGGAGATAGAATAACAGAAAGCGAATTTCGCGAAGGACCCGATGAGTACAGTGAGGACCAAGATCTAGCCGGTGTTGGTGCCCAACAATCAGACATACTACTTCTGACCAGAACATCCACCTTGACAGATGAGACCCAAGTCATCGAGCGAAGGAAGCTCATGGAACGAGGGACTATGTGTTAAAAGACTGGGGATAGTAGTTGATGATAATGTATTGGTTGGGTTTAGAGATGGTTTAAGTATGTATTATGTGGGGCCTGTGCATGAGACAAATGGTATGGAATAAGGGGCGGAGATTGTAGTGGGTCTGGCTAAGCTGCTTTTCCCCATCCAGCCCTCATGCTGCAGCACTGGGAGCTGGAGGGTGTTGATAACACACCCATGTTATGACTGCCAGTGCTCAAACGGCACCAGAGGCTGGGGGTGGCAAGATGGGAGAGGGGATACAGCCGACCTGAGCTGACCAGTGGGGTATTCCATACCATATGACGTCAGCTCAACTATAAAGGGAGAGGGCAGGAGGAGGATGGGGGTCCATTCTGCTTTGTCCTCTAAGCAGCTGCTACGTGTTCCTGGAGCTTTTCTTCCTGGACTCGACGCGACATCGCCTGTGGATGGGAAGTAGAGAATAACATCTTATCTATCATAACCCATGGCTCTTTGCGTCTTATTCTCTCCCTGCGTGCTGTGCTGACAGGGGTTGGGGGGAGTGATAGAAGGGCTTGGTGGGCACCTGGTGTTGTGCCAGGTTCAACCCACCACAATACTAAAAGGGGGTTTGACTACAAGTCAATCACTTTATGCTGTAAATGTCTGTAGCCCCTCCAAGATTGTTGAGCTCCCCTGTATAGCAGCAGGCTGCATGGTAATGATCTCCCCCTTGAGCAGGGATACCTCTTACAGTTATTCCTTGAGGTTGAGAGACCCCTTACTTATCATCCAATATCTAAAGAGGTAAGCAACATTTTACATTAGGCCTAAAAGTATATTGTGCTAGCAACATTTTTATATATACGCAGCTGGTATTTAATTATTGGAAGTGTATAATAAGTATTAGAGTGTTTGACCACTGTCTAAATTATCATTTAAATAATAATTTAAATACTTGAGAAATAATGGCTTAATTACCATTCAATTATTCTTTAATCACCATTTGATTGAATTTTCATTCAATCATCGATTAACTATCATTTGATCATCATTTAATCATTAATAAAACCCTTTTAGTTAACTCCCAACGATGACTTGTCATAATTCACCTGTGACACCACTGCACATGCAAATTTTAACGGAACCATTAATTAGGAGCAGAGGTTTCTATTATCAGGGCAAGTGGATGGAGTAAGGGTTTGTTTCCTTTAGCTCCTTGCGGGTAGTCTCATCCCGTTCCTGTGGGCAGGATGAAGCTGTGTGAGACAGCTGTCACTGTTGTAGACAGGGCTCTTTTTGCTTCCCCGCTCCCTTAAGACGGTAGACGACTACATCTCTGGCTACATGCGGAGTCTCTGTTCATTCTTGTATAGTCTGCGGTCTCGGGGAAGGGGAGGTTAGTGAATCCGCAGATGATAGCGACGGTACCATGAGCTATCTCGCCTGTGCCTCATCCCCTATGCCGCCTCCGTGTGGGAGCACGCGGGCGTGCACACTTCAGCAGTAGCCAGGAGGAGGTGGAGCTAAGACGAGCAGACCGGCGATTTTGAGTCTCTCCTTTCTCTACCCTTCTTGTGCCTTCCTTTCGTCTTTCTGCGCGTCACGCGTCTCGTTCCGCGCTGTTGCTACAGAAGGGTAAGCAGTAGTAGTGCCGCCAGCTTCGTGCCCCACACCCTCTTGCCCTTCGCTTTTCAGAAACAGCCCAGAGCCACCTACAGCTCCTCAAACATCGGCTGTGGGGTTTCTCGCTTCGCCCCTCCCACAAGCAGGTACGTGGGCGCCGAGGGGAATGTGGACTCGGTTTCTGAGAGCTGTTAGCGCAGTGGCGGCATACGCAGAGGAGCGGCGCGGGTGGCTCTTAGGCCTCCTCGCAATATTTCTACTGCCTTCCGCGAGGAGAGGGGTAGCAGAGCGTCTCTCATCTTCCCTGGTGGTCTCCTTCCTCTCACTGACGCGGTAGGTGCTGCGGAGGTAGGCCGCGGGCTGGGCCAGCGCACGCCCCACTTCCCCCTTAGTGGGGCAGACAGAGGGAGGGAGACAAGAAAGCTTTCTCAGTCCTTGCTGGGAGAGGAATGGTAGGGGTTGAGGGGAATCGCGCAGTAGCCGGTATCGAACGTGATTCAGGGATTTGTGAGAGGCCCCAGCGCAGCAGGGAGCGCCCGGGGCTCCACATTTCCGGTTTGGCACTCCTATTTTTTCCTGGTCCTTAGCCTGGCAGCCTCTGGGTCTTTTGTGTTCCGGTTTCCTTGGGGGAGAAGGCAATTGAAATGTACTGCGCTCTGAGCACTTGGCAGTGTCTTCTCTTTTGTTTGATTTATTTGAGTTAATTATCATTGGGAAATGCCTGGTTTTGATCCACGTCCTTTGCATTTATTTAATCTTTTTGCTTCACTTAGAAGGCTGTTAAGAGTATACCTGAAATATCCTTACTGTTTGTTTGGTGGAGGAGGGTGGGGGTGTTTGTGGTCCATTTTTCTAGCTGAGGATATTTAAATAAGTACACACTTAACCAGCTAGTTTAGCCCCATTGCTGACTCTATTAATTATTGATTTAAAATTAGCTTTTATTTGTATTCCATTTTCTAATACTTAATTTAATATAGTATAACTTTAAGTGCATTTATTATGCATAGCATCAAGTACATAAGTGTTAGGATTCAATTATAGTTTATTGGAAGTAGACTTGGTGTGCAAGAAGAGAATAAATATCTGCTGTTATTAAAGTTGACTATACTTCAAGTTGGTTGTAATTTGTTACTAAAATGTCTTAGTTATGAGACGTTGTTAACTTTAATAATAATATTTACATTCCCCTTTTAGTTTAGCTGACTAAATTTGGTGGTAACTGTTATTGTTTGAGTTAATTGAATAAAATAGTTTCTTTTTATATTGGGAGGTCAGGGTTAAATAGGGACATGTCTGAGGGTTAAGACTCTCCTTTTGGGGGTAGAAGAGAATTTTGCAAAAAAATAAAGGTTTGTTTGTAACTACCCAAACAAAAGGTTGAGAAATGTATTTGTAAGGTAGTGAAAGAGTAATTGTCTCTTAGGTCTCTTATAGCCAGTTGGTTTGTGTTCTTGTTTAAAATGTGCGTTTGAGATGATTACTTCATGGTATTGCATTTTCTTGATTGCAGTATCTGCACTCCCTTTTCCTTTAGAAAATAAACTGTAGTCATGTTAATCGAATTTCATATTTTTCCTCTTGCAGTGGGTGTATGCTCAGCTGCTTCAGTTCTGTGGATTGAGTTGGCAGCCTTCAGAGATATAAATAGAAGCTGATTTCAGAGGCCCCTGTTGACAAGGTTTTGTGTCTCAGTGTCACGGCTTAGGGTCAGGGCAGCCCCTTAAACCTATAACAGATGCTCTCTGTTAACCCCCCTCCCTCCCCAGAGGGGAAGAGAAAGGGAATAAGGGAGAGAGACTTAGCGATTAGAAAAGGAAACTAGAACAGCTTTAATGACAATGAAATTACTAATTATAAAAATGGAATATATATACAAATATATACAAAACCAGTATCGAACCCAACCCCCCGATGGTAATTACATCACCGTCACCACTGATGTTGTGCAGGCAGCGGGGGAGTCCCAGACTGGGCCCCGCAGCAGACGGGAGCTGTGTTGAGGAGCTGGATTCTGATACCGGGTTCAGGAACACGCAGACCGGATCGAAGGCAGAACGAATGAAGTCCTCCTCGGGTGCTCTGAGGAAGGAACTGAAAGAGGACCCGAGGCAAGCCAAGCAAAAGCTGGCAAAGCAGTCCAAAAGGGGAGAGAAGAGCCCAGAGACCCTTTGGGTCCCTCAGCTCTAGACCAAATATGGCATATATGGGATGGAATACCTCGTTGGTCAGTTTAAAGTCACTCGTCCTGTCCGCTCCTCCCTGAAGGGGCAGCCTTTCACTTTCTGCACCCCCCAATGTGGTACACAAGATCCAGTAGTGGCCTTGGTCTGCATACCAATCCTTGGTATTAACTCTAAACATGAGGTGTTATCACTGCTAGAAGCAGGCACTGTCTGTGAAAAAAGGCTGCTAACTTCAGAAAGTGCAGTTAATTGAAAGAACCAAGCTGAAAAGTAAAATTACTGAACAGAATTAGTTCTGTTTTCACTCAAACCAGGACATTCCACCCCTTATTCCATACCATTTACATCGTACCCATCACTAGGTTATCATTTCTTTCTATAGAAAAGTTCATTGAGGTCATGATTGTAGATTTCCATCCATTGTAACAGTCTCTCAAAGATGGAATTCATCACAGTTCATGTCCACAGGTTGCAGATTCATCTCAGGAGGTTACTGGACACCACTTGATGAGGCTAGCTCCTGTCATCATCATGATGTTATCCTGAAAAACACTTATTGAATACTGTTAATATTATGCAATTAATATACAGCTTTGAATCGAGTATTCTCACCCAGGGTTAAATTTCCTTGGGGTACGCGCTGTACTTCACCATCTTCCATCATCACCCACCAAGTACTTCCACGTCCTTGAGCGAAAGCAGTCCCACGAATGGGTTTGCCTTTGCCCGAAGCAGAAAATACTGATAACTGATTATATGGTGGGGCTTCTTCAGCATGTGTCACCACCTGTTCTGGTGGCATTCCAAAGCCTTTACCTTCTGGCCAATCCATGATTACCTCTAAGATTCCTGGATGACTGAGATTCCCTATTCGAGGTCTCTGTGTGATTAATGCAGCCCACGTACTCCATGTGGCATCGGTGGCATGATGAGTGGAAGGGAATTTACCCTTGAACATCCAGTTTAGGACTGGTAACCTTGGTGCCAGGAGGAGCTGTGCTTCAGTACCGATCACTTCTGAAGCAGCTCGAACTCCTTCATATGCTGACAATATTTCTTTTTCAGTTAGGGTATAGTTGTCCTCGGAGCCTTTGTCTCCTTGACTCCAAAATCCTAGGGGTCGACCATTATTTCCAGCTGCAGTATAGAGCACATTTTTAATGTCCTGTCCTGTTCGGACTGGACCAAGAGCTACTGCATGCACAATCTCTTCTTTGATCTGTTCAAAGGCCTGGTTTTGTTTAGGAGCCCTGTAGTGGGTCTGGCTGAGCTGCTTTTCCCCATCCAGCCCTCATGCTGCAGCACTGGGAGCTGGAGGGTGTTGATAACACACCCGTGTTATGACTGCCAGTGCTCACACGGCACCAGAGGATGGGGGAGAAGATACAGCCAACCTGAGCTGACCAGTGGGATATTCCATACCATATGACGTCAGCTCAACTATAAAGGGAGAGGGCAAGAGGAGGATGGGGGGGGCATTCTGCTTTGTCCTCCAAGCGGCTGCTATGTGTTCCTGGAGCCCTGCTTCCTGGACTCGGCCCGACATCGCCTGTGGACGGGAAGTAGAAAATAACATCTTGTCTATCATAACCCACACCCCTGTGCTTTGCGTCTTATTCTCTCCCTGCGTGCTGTGCTGAAGGGGGTCGGGGGGAGTGATAGAAGGGCTTGGTGGGCACCTGGTGCCGTGCCGGGGTCAACCCACCACAACCCCAATTAAAATTGTTTTTCTTTCGAGTCACTTCATAGAGAGGTTTTACAATCTGACTGTAACCAGGAACGTGCATTCTCCAGAAACCCACAGCACCTAAGAAGATTTGTATTTCCTTTTTGTTAGTTGGTGGGGACATTGCTGTTATTCTGTTAACCACGTCCATCGGGATCTGGCCACACCCATCTTGCCATTTGATTCCCAAAAACTGGATCTCTCGTGCAGGTCCCTTGACCTTGCTTCTTTTTATGGCAAAGCCAGCGTCTAAAAGGATTTCAATTATTTTCTTACCTTTCTCAAAAACTTCTTCTGCTGTGTTACCCCATACTATGATGTCATCAATGTATTGCAGGTGTTCTGGAGCTCCACCTTTCTCCAGTGCAGTGTGGATCAGTCCATGGAAAATGGTAGGGCTGTGTTTCCACCCCTGGGGCAGTCGATTCCAGGTGTATTGGACACCTCTCCAGGTGAAAGCAAACTGAGGCCTACACTCTGGTGCTATTGGAATAGAGAAAAATGCATTAGCAATGTCAATGGTAGCATACCACTTAGCGACCTTGGAATCCAGTTCATACTGGAGTTCCAACATGTCTTGTATGGCAGCACTCATTGCTGGCGTAACCTCATTCAGGCCACGATAGTCCACTGTTAATCTCCATTCCCCATTAGATTTCCGCACTGGCCATGTAGGACTGTTAAAGGGTGAGCAAGTTTTGCTAAGCACCCCTTGACTCTCCAGTTGACGGATCAGCTTCTGGATAGGAGCTAAAGAGTCTCGGTTGGTGCGATATTGTTGTCGATGCACCGTTCCAGTAGCAATTGGTACCTTTTGATCCTCAACTCTCATCTTACCCACAATGGCAGACTCCTCTGAAAGGTTCGGTAGGACAGTCATCTGTTTCTTGTCCTCAGTCTCTACAGCTGCTATACCAAAGACCCATCGATACCCTTTTGGGTCCTTATAATACCCTTCCTTGAGGAAGTCTATGCCAAGGATGCACGGAGCATCTGGACCAGTCACTATAGGGTGCTTTTCCCGTTTATTCCCAATTAGACTCACTTCAGCCTCTACTACAGTCAGTTCTTGAGATCCTCCTGTTATTCCAGTAATGGTAACAGATTCAGTCCCTTTATGATTCGATGGCAATAGGGTGCACTGTGCACCAGTATCTACAAGGGCTTTATACTTTTGTGGTTCTAACGTGCCAGGCCATCGAATCCACACAGTCCAATAAACTCTGTTGTCCCTCTCCTCCACCTGGCTGGAGGCAGGGCCCCTCTAATTCCGAGGGCATTGTCCATAATTGGTAACTGGGTTTGTAAAGTTCACTGGGTTTACATGGTTCATCTGGTTAACAGGGTACATGTAGATCATAGGAATTACACCATTGACAGGATTTGTATTATTTACAGGATTTACACCATTTACAGGATTGGTATTGATTACAGGAGTCACATTTTTGTTCCCCCTACTCATGTTTTGACCTGAGGCCCACGTAGTTGGACCAAAGGACTGCTCATAGCAGACTGGATCAGCCTCCCTTCTGGAAGAATTCTCTCTTCTTTTTGTTTTACCTTGTAAGGAGAGTACTCGTGCCTGTAGAGCAGTGGTAGGCTTTCCATCCCATCTGCTCATTTTCTCTCCAAAGGCATGGAGAAGAGACCACAGGGTATGTCATGACATGTATTGTTCCTGTTTAGCTGGTCTCGAAGAAGAGCGCATTCTCCTAGTGCCTTCAACACTCGTCCACTGAGGGGATGAATAAGATCTTTTCTCCCTTCTCTCTATTTTTGCAACCAGGTTTTTAACTGATCTCTCCAGGGCTGATAAACGGACATGTAGAGGACCAGAGACATTGTCTTCATACTGTCGTGCTCTCTTGGCCACTTCTGTCACAGTCGGTACCTCTTCATCTGTTCCCCAGACCAATGTTGACAATGTGTGGGAATATGCTGGTGGGGCACTACGCACAAGCTTCTGCAAGATGGGTCGCTGGCATGGGATTGCATCAGGGTTCACTATTTGCCTATCACCATAAATCACCTGTCACACAGCTAATTCTCTTAAGTACTTAATACCTTTCTCCATGGTGGTCCATTTGCTTGGACGGCAATCGATGTCCTCCTTATAGGGGTACATGGATTTCACAGCTGACAGGAGTCTTCTCCAGAGACTGATAGTGTTGCTCTTTCTTGCAAGCTCTTGATCAATGCCTCCATCTCTGGCCAGGAATCCCAGCTGCCTGGCTTCTCTGCCATTCAGTTTGATGGTGTGGGCAACAGTATCCCAGCATCGGAGTAGCCAAGTGATCAGTGGCTCACGTTCATGGCGGCTATAGTCCTTTCTCAGATTTCTCATCTCCTTTGTAGGTAAAGATTTGTTGGTACCCTCTGCATCTGATGACTCTACATCTGATGGGTTTGCTTTAGAAGGGCCTGCTCCACTGTCATCTGACCACACTGGGCGATCTGTTTTTGTTAGGCATTTCTTTCCAGTTGCAGTGGCATCAGGCTTTGCATCTGGTTCTGACTCATACTCAGATTCAGCTTGAGAAGGACCATCTCCCTGATCTGTTGCTGGACTTGGCTGTTTTGTTTGTTTTCTTTTCTTCACAGGAGCAACTTGTACAGGTACAGTCTGAGTGGGAGTGGACACAGTAGCTGTCGGTGTAGCTGCTGGCTTTGCTGCTGGAGCTGGAACAGCTCCAGTGCTTGTTGTGGGAGTTGGAGCAGCAGCAGCACTTGTTTTGAGAACAGGAGGAGCAGCAGCAGCAGCAGCAGGGCTTGTTGAGGGGGCCTGCGGAGACTGAGGAGCCGCGGTGCTTGGGTTTGAAGCTGGCGCAGCAGCAGGGCTCGCTGGGGGGGCCTGCGGAGACTGAACAGTCGCAGCATGATTCCTGAGTACAGAGCGTGAATGTCGCAGGGAAGCAGCACGCAATCTACATTTTTTGGTGGCTACCTGACCTGTGTTACTGCTCTGATGACTAATATGACGCCACACAGTGAAGATATTAGAAATTAATAGCAATAATATGATCTTTTGGTAATAACCACATCCACAGTCCTCACAATTTGGAGTTCTAAACTCCGGTGTCGTCAGATTAACATAGTGGGGAGCAGTATACATTCCCGAGATAAAACCAAAAGTATTCTTAGTAATAAAATCCACTATGTAATGCCCGTAGTACCGAGATGCACTCGCTGCCCAATTCAGTGCAACATAAATCAGAGATAAACACCACAGGAAAGCAGAGGCTTTTGCCCAGCACCCAAGCCCGAGAGCTTTCAGATAAACGGTGAGAACAAGCAAGGAGTAACATAACGCGTACGGCACATAAGGGAACAGTACAGCATTTAACTCTGAAAGAAATGCTAAAAGGAGACGAACGGACACTGGTCTTAGGAATGACATCATTTAGGCAGTCTGTTTTAGTTTCCAATTCTTAAAGACACTCAGAAAAAAAAAAAAAAGGTGATACTCTCTGAAGCAAGTGAAACGGAATCTGAACTATTTCGGCCAATCAAAGCTCTGATCGTGCCCCACGCTGGGCGCCAATAAATCTGTCGTGGTTTAGGGTCAGGGCAGCCCCTTAAACCTATAACAGACGCTCTCTGTTAACCCCCCTCCCTCCCCAAAGGGGAAGAGAAAGGGAATAAGGGAGAGAGACTTAGCGATTAGAAAAGGAAACTAGAACAGCTTTAATGACAATGAAATTACTAATTATAAAAATGGAATATATATACAAATATATACAAAACCAGTATCGAACCCAACCCCCCTGATGGTAATTACATCACCGTCACCACTGATGTTGTGCAGGCTTCGGGGGAGTCCCAGACTGGCCCCGCAGCAGACGGGAGCTGTGTTGAGGAGCTGGATTCTGATACCGGGTTCAGGAACACGCAGACCGGATCGAAGGCAGAACAAACTGAGTCCTCCTTGGGTGCTCCGAGGAAGGAACTGAAAGAGGACCCGAGGCAAGCCAAGCAAAAGCTGGCAAAGCAGTCCAAAAGGGAAGAGAAGAGCCCAGAGACCCTTTGGGTCCCTCAGCTCTAGACCAAATATGGCATATATGGGATGGAATACCTCGTTGGTCAGTTTAGAGTCACCCGTCCTGTCCGCTCCTCCCTGAAGGTGCAGCCTTTCACCTCCTGCACCCCCCCAATGTGGTACACAAGACCCAGCAGTGGCCTTGGTCTGCATACCAATCCTTGATATTAACTCTAAACATGAGGTGTTATCACTGCTAGAAGCAGGCACTGTCTGTGAAAACAGGCTGCTAACTTCAGAAAGTGCAGTTAATTGAAAGAACCAAGCTGAAAAGTAAAATTACTGAACAGAATTAGTTCTGTTTTCACTCAAACCAGGACACTCAGCCTTTAGCTTAGACTGTCACACTGCAACATTGTGACAGGTGGAAGCTAATGTGCTCACCCATGTGACACGAATTTCTGAGAAGTTCAGGAAAGCAGATATGTGATGGTATTAGTTTTCCAGGGAAATAGAACTGAATTTGTAAGGCCTTAGCTAGCTACGGATCTTGGTAGAAAAACTGGTAGGGAAGAAATGGAGAAGTCTGTCATCTGTTTCTACTGGAAGCTTCACTTTCACTGTTGGATTAAAAGATTAAATGACATATTTTAAGTGTCCTGGTTAGTAGATTAAATACCATGAAGTGTATTATAACCTAGTGAGGTGATACCTGGACCTTAAAGAGTGTAAAAAAGCACAGTTTCTTGAGCATTGGATAATAACTTGACCTTTTAATTAGGGGCATATCTGCAGAATCTTTCACTATTTGAAATACAAAGGAGCTGTGAAGGCACTTGTTTGTAATAGGTTAATATCAGCATTAATAGCTAAAGCTAAACTTAGTGGTGAAACATGCTAATTTGAAAGCAGAGCAAGTCAATTGAGATTGATAGTGGTAGTGTATGTGATAGCACTTTTGATAGGTCTTTGAGTATACCTGCATAAAAATGTCAGAAATACAGTCTTATAATAACATAGAGCTACAGTAAAGATGAGAATTTTTTTTAGGTCTTAGATGTTATGTTGTGTCTATTCACTCTGTAAAACTGCAATTTGTTGAGAGGTATATCAGAATGTGTGAGTTTGTTCTGTAGTACCTGTGACTACCAGCAGGCAAGCAGATTCATTTTACTCTCTTCCGCTATTGATTTACTTTGATCCCAGAAGTTTAGATTAACTAGACAAATGCTGCTGTCATATGCAGTTGTCATACTGTTGAGTTATGGCTACAGCTTATAATGTGGCTTTTTAAAGTAATAAGTATTTCTTTATACACTAGAGTTAATTAGCATTTAGTATGTTTGAGTTCTCATGAGCATCAGTGGACAAATATCCCTCATTGTGACTGCCCTTAGAAGAAGGCAGTAGTCTAAATTTTTGGAGGACAAGCACAATATTCTTATGTCCTCAATTTGTAGTTGATCACTTGATTATTCCAGTTTTATTGCCATTGGGAACTAAGAATTTGGTTACTATATCAGTTTTTCTACTAGCCTGGTAGCTAACCTTTGCAAAACAAATGAAGAGTTAAGTATTCTTAACTTTTGCAGTTGATGGCAGAGATGAGGGTTAGTATTATCTACCTTTGGGAAGTGCAGAAGTCTGTCTGTATCCTTAAGACAAAAGACTTAACTGGTTTTTTTGGAAATGCATAGGCTGTGTGAATGAATGTATTCAACAGTCTAAAATTGTTTTATTTTTCTTGGAAGGGTAAGGTTTGGTCTAAGCTTATTTCAGAAATGCTTTTTGCTCATCTGTTTTGAGGAGTTGTTGTGTGCATGTTGTTGCAAGTTAACACTCAGTATTTGGCTTCATATGCAATTTAAGCAGAATTAAAGGTCTTGTTAGGGAAACTTATATAAAATACAATTTTAAAATGACTGCTGCCCCTACTTTAGTGATTTTGCTTTTTTTTTTTGTTTGCTTATTTTTGCTTTTGTTCTGTTAACAAATGTGTTGTGAAAGTACAGACTGCTAATAAGGGAATTAGCATCAGAATGATGCAAGATGAATATTACTGAAAAAGTGATGTTCTTCTTTTGAAGCCTGCAAAGATAAGCTATGCTAATTACCAGAGTTGTTTAGCAGACCTAAGCTTTGTCTTGCTTATTGTACCCTTTTAGCTTTGTGGGCTTTGTTTGAAACTGTTTTTTTTTTTTTCTTTTCTACCCTGTAAGTGCTCAGAGGTTTGTAACAAAGTATTTGTTGGCTGTTTAATTCAATTTGGTCAAACTGCGCATGCATCTCAGTGTCTGACAAGTATATTACTTCTACTGAGAATACTATGTGTATTGGGTTTGTGGGGCAGGATTTTGGTAGTGGGGGGCCACAGGAGTGGATAGAAGCTTCCCCTATGTCCAATAGAGCTAATGCCAGCCAGCTCCAAGACAGACCCACCACTGGCCAAAGCTCAGCCAATTGGAGACTATGATAATGCCTCTGTGATAACATATTTAAGAAAGGGGGGAGGAGAGAACTGCTGAGCAACAGCAGCCGGAAGAGAAGAATGAGAATATGAAACAGCTTTGTAGACACCAAGGTCGCTGAAGGAGGGGGAGGAAGCGTTCCAGATGCCAGAGTAGAGATTTCCCTTGCAGCCCCTGGTGAAAACCATGGGGAGGTAGATTGTTCCTCTGCAGCCCATGGAGGTTAATGGTTGTGGTGGGTTGACCCTGGCACGGCATTAGGTGCCCCCCAACCCCTGTCAGCACGGCACGCAGGGAGAGAATAAGACGCAAAGAGCTGTGGGTTATGATAGATAAGATGTTATTCTCTACTTCCCATCCGCAGGCGATGTCGGGCCGAGTCCAGGAACATGTAGCAGCTGCTTGGAGGACAAAGCAGAATGCCCCCCCATCCTCCTCCTGCCCTCTCCCTTTATAGTTGAGCTGATGTCATATGGTATGGAATATCCCACTGGTCAGCTCAGGTTGTCTGTATCCCCTCTCCCATCTTGCCCCCCCCCCCAGCCTCTGGTGCCATGTGAGCACTGGCAGTCATAACATGGGTGTGTTATCAACAGCCTCCAGCTCCCAGTACTGCAGCATGAGGGCTGGATGGGGAAAAGCAGCTTAGCCAGACCCACTACAGTGGAGCAAATATCCCCCTGCAGCCCATGGAGGACCTCATGCTGGAGCAGGTGGATGCACCTGAATGAGGCTTGGGACTGGGTAGGAAGCCTGTGCTGGAGCAGGCTTCTGGCAGGACTTGTGACCCTGTGGGGGACCCACACTGAAGCAATCCATTCCTGAAGGACTGCATCCTGTGGAAAGGACCTACAGTGGAGCAGTTTGTGAAGAACTACAGCCTGTGGGAAGGGCCCATGTTGGAAGAGTTTGTGGAGGACTGTCTCATGTGGGAGGGAACCACATGCTGGAGTAGGGGAAGAGTGTGAGGAGGGAGGAGTGGAAGAGAAAATGTGTGATGAATTGACTGTAATCCTCATTCCCTGTGCTGCTTGGAGGGGAGGAGGATGGGGGATGGGGGTGTAGCTGGCCTTGTCAGTGAGAATCCTGGGTGTAATAGCCCAACACTTGAGGAGCAGGCTGTTGTCATTTTAGTTAACCAGAGGGTCTACCCCCCTTCAAGGCTGAAAACTATATACTCAACTCCGTTCCTGAAATGTTTATACACCAATGCACACAGCATGGGGAATAAACAGGAGGAGTTAGAAATCCATGTGCGGACACGGGGTTGTGACCTGGTGGCAATTACAGAGACATGGTGGGACAGCTCACATGACTGGAATGTGGTCATGGATGGCTATGTCCTTTTCAGGAAAGACAGGTCATCAAGGTGAGGTGGTGGAGTTGCTCTCTATGTGAGGGAGCAACTGGGATGTCTACAGTTCTGTCCAGGGGCGGATGAGGGGCAAGTTGAGAGCTTGTGGGTACAAATCAAGGGACAGTCTAGCATGGGTGATACAGTTGTGGGTGCCTATTACAGGCCACCTGATCAGGATCAGGAAGTTGATGAGGCCTTCTACAGGCAACTAACAGCAGCCTCACAATCACAGGCCCTGGATCTCATAGGGGGTTTTAACTCTCCAGGTATTTGCTGGAAGGGCTATTAAGCCAGCCAGCCACAGTCCAGGAGGATCCTCCAGTGCATTGATGATAACTTGTTGATGCAAACGGTGAAGGAGCCAACTAGAAGGGGAGCAACACTGGATCTTAGCCTCACCAACAAGGAGGGTCTGGTTGAAGCAGTGAAGGTTGAGGGCAGCCTTTGCCTTAGTGATCATGAGATGGAGTTCAAGATCTTGTCTGGCAGGAACAGGATATCAAGCAGGACTACAACCCTGGATTTCAGGAGGTCCAACTTTGGCCTTTTCAAGCAATTGCTGGGTGAAATCTCATGGGACAGGGTACTAGAGGGCAGAGGGGCCCATGGTAGCTGGTTGGCAATTAAGGACCTCTTCTTCCAAGCTCAAGATCAGTGTCAGGAGACCTCCATGGTTAAGTAAGGAACTGCTGAGCAAACTTAAGTGGAAGAAGAGAGTCTACAGATCGTGGAAGGAGAGGCTGGCCACCTGGGAGGAATATAGGACTGCTGTTAGAGAATGTAGAGAGGCAACTAGGAAGGCTAAGGCCTTGCTGGAACTCAACCTTGCAAGGGAGGTCAAGGGTAACAAAAAGGGCTTCTTCAAATATATTGCAGGAAAAGCTAAGGCTAGAGGCAACGTAGGCCCTCTGCTGAATGAGACAGGTGCCCTGGTGACAGGTGACATGAAGGCAGAGTTATTAAATGCCTTCTTTGTCTCTGTCTATACTGCTGAAGACTGTCCTCAAGAGCTCCTGGCACCTGAGGCATCAGAGGATAGCATGACTAAGGATTCTTCCCTGGTTGATGAGGTTAAAGAACAGCTGAGTAATCTGGACATCCATAAGTCCATGGGTCCTGATGGCATGCATCCAAGGGTGCTGAGGGAGCTGGCACAGGTCATTGCCAGACCACTCTCCATTATCTGTAGTAAGTTGTGGCAGACAGGAGAGGTGCCTGGGGACTGGAGGAGGACAAACATCACCCCAATCTTCAAAAGGGGTAAGAAGGAGGACCCAGACAACCATAGATCATCCAGGCAACATAGAGCCTCACCTCCATCCCTGGAAAGATAATGGAGCAACTTATCCTCAGCGCTATCCTTAGGCATATCAAGGACAAGGGGGTCATTAGGAGCAGTCAACATGGTTTTACCAAGGGGAGGTCATGTTTGACCAACCTGATAACCTTTTACAAGGACATAACCAGGTGGATAGATGATGGTAGAGCAGTGGATGTGGTTTTTCTTGATTTCTCTAAGGCATTTGACACTGTCTCCCACAGCATCCTTCTGGCTAAACTGAGGCAGTGTGGTCTGGATGATCAGGTAGCGAGGTGGATTGGGAACTGGTTGAAGGAAAGAAGTCAGAGAGCTGTGGTTAATGGGATGGAGTCCAGCTGGAGGCCTGTAACCAGTGGGGTTCCACAGGGGTCGATGCTGGGACCGGTTCTGTTTAACCTGTTCATCAATGACCTGGATGAGGGCACAGAGAGCACTGTCAGCAAGTTTGCTGATGATACCAA
>JANVCC010009476.1:270654-285371 GCA_025345505.1 Todiramphus chloris collaris
GCTGGAGGGTTGGGCAGGAAGAAATTTGATGAAATTCAATAAGGGCAAGTGCAGAGTCCTGCACCTGGGAAGGAACAACTCCAGGCATCAGTATAGGTTGGGGAATGACCTGTTGGAAGTCAGTGAAGGGGAAAAGGACCTGGGGGTCCTGGTTGATGGGAGGCTGCATGAGCCAGCAATGTGCTCTTGTGGCCAAGAGGGCCAATGCCATTCTGGGGTGTATTAAAAGGCATGTGGCTAGTAGGTCAAGAGAGGTTCTCCTGCCCCTCTACTCTGCCCTGGTAAGGGCACATCTGGAGTACTGTGTCCAGTTATGGACCCCCCAGTTCAAGAGGGACATAGAATTGCTTGAGAGAGTCCAGCACAGAGCCACAAAGATGATTAAAGGAGTGGAACATCTCTCTTATGAGGAAAGACTGAGGGAGCTGGGGCTCTTTAGCTTGGAGAAAAGGAGACTGAGGGGTGACCTCATCAATGTTTATAAATATATAAAGGGTGAGTGCCAGGAGGACGGAGCCAGGCTCTTCTAGGTGATGCCTGATGATAGGACAAGGGGCAATGGGTGGAAGCTGAAGCATAGGAAGTTTCATGTAAACACGAGGCGGAATTTTTTCACTGTGAGGGTGACAGAACACTGGAACAGGCTGCACAGGGGGTGTGTGGAGTCTCCCTTTCTGTAGATATTCAAAATCCGCCTGGATGTGTTCCTCTGTCATCTGGTCTAGGTGATCCTGCTCTGGCAGGGGGGTTGGATTAGATGATCTTTTGAGGTCCCTTCCTAGACCCTGACATTCTGTGATTCTGAGGTAGAGAAGTCGGGAGTGAAGTTGAGCCTGGGAAGAAGGGAGGGATGGAGGGAAGGTGTTTTAAGATTTGATTTTTATTTCTCCCCATCCTACTCTGATTTGATTGGCAATAAATTAAATTAATTTCCTCGAGTAGAGTCTGTTTTGCCCATGATGGTAATTAGCCAGTGATCTCCCTGTCCTTATTTTGACCCATGAGCCTTTCATTGCATTTTTCTCTCCCTGTCCAGTTGAGGGAGAGTGATAGAGTGGCTTGGTGGGCACCTGTTGCCCAGACATTGTCAACCCACTACATTATCGTAATACTTTTTCTCTCTCTTAGAGGTTCATAACAATGTTACTTATCAATAAATTTGAAGTATTGAATTATATATTGACATCCATATAGGCATCTTCCAAAATGCTGATATTGCTTTTTGTGGGCAAGGTAAGCAGACCTACTTTAATTATATAACCCTGTCATTGATTTTGGTGAAATACCAATTCCTAATGCAGTTTTTGGTTCTATTTACAGCTTTGACATGGCTCAGGAGACAAACCAGACCCCAGGGCCCATGCTGTGTAGTACAGGATGTGGATTTTATGGAAATCCTAGGACAAATGGGATGTGTTCTGTTTGCTACAAAGAGCATCTTCAGCGTCAGCAGAGTAATGGTAGAATCAACCCAATGGGTAAAGGTTTTGGTTGGTTTGGGTTTTTTTTTTTGGGGGGGGGTTCTTGAAAATATAATGTACAGGTGATAAGAAAAATCAGAGATTCTTCTTAACACAGAGCTGTATTCTAAAACTGAATATCAAAGGGAATAATACTTTAAAACACAGTAAAAATAAAAATTTATTGTTAATATATTCTGGCCCACTTGGTGTTGAGCCTTAATTTGCATTTCTACTTGCACTCTGCTGTGTGTTCTTCTACAATCCCTGTATTTTGGTCATTAACAATATAGTCTGTCTTTAAGAAGATTCAGTAGAATGAAGAATGATTTGAAACGATTCATAACTGTATGCAAAACTACTTGACTCACTTGTGTTCTTTATTTCGCTTATAAATTCTCAAATTTCTGTTCTATAGGGACAGCTAGTGGTTCAAACAGTCCTACCTCAGACTCTGCATCTGTCCAGAGAGCAGACGCTAGCTTAAACAACTGTGAAGATACTGCTAGTAGCACATCTGAAAAATCAAGGTAAGATTATAGAATCACTTAGGTTGGAAAAGACACTTAAGGTCATTGCGTCCAACTGGAAACCTAACACTACTAAGCCTGCTACTAAACCATGTCCCCAAGGAGAAGGCTCTTGGAGACCTGGCAGACAGTACGTTAACCATGAGCCAACAATGTGCCCTTGTGGCCAAGAAGGCCAATGCTATTCTGGGGTGCATTAAGACAAGTGTGCAAGCGGGTCAAGGGAGGTCATTCTCCCCCTCTATTCTGCCACATGTGGAATATTGTGTCCAGTTCTGGGCTACCCAGTTCAAGAGAGGCAGGGAACTACTAGAGAGTCCAGTGGAGGGCAACAAAGATGATTGGGGCACTGGAGCATCTTTCTTATGAGGAAAGGTTGAGAGAGCTGGGGCTGTTTAGCCTGGAGAAGATAAGACTGAGAGGAGACATTATCAATGTCTCTAAATATCTAAAGGGTGGGTGCAAGGATGATGGAGCCAGGCTCTTTTTCAATGGTGCCCAGTGACAATATAAGGGGCAACAGGCACAAGCTGGAACGCAGGATGCTCCATTTAAATATGAGGAGGAGCTTCTAATTAGTGTTTGGTGTTGGACTGCTGCATTTACAAGGACGTGTCTGGTTTATCTGGGGAAATATTTGCTACAGATTGCCTAGCTTCTTCTAGGGAAGAGAGTAGAAATACATATCAGGAACGTGTATCAGTAACTGATCAAGTAGTCTATTGATGGATTTTGACAGCTTAAGTTCTTATTATGAAGTCAAAAGTAATTCCTCATTTCACTGTACATAAACAGAAATGTGCCTGGTGCAGCTTTGCCTGTAATGCAGCAAATGACAGAAATGAGCATTTCAAGAGAGGAAAAAGTATCACTGAAAACGGAGACTGAGCCAGGTATGTTTGCAGAGTAACACTGTATACAACTGCCTTAACAGAAGCTGACTATTTACTTCCTCTTAAGTAGGCATAGCCCTTTGTGGGGATGATCTTGAGGAACTGTTAATTATGGATGCTAGTGCCAGAATATAGTTTTCAGACACATGTTCAATTTTAGTAGATAATGTGACACTTCAGCATTTTGACTATAAGACCTTCAATTTTAAAAAGACACTTAAATTGTATATGGGTGCAAGATGTTAAATTTTGGTGTCAGTGTTGATTTATGTATAAAATCTAGCATTACACTTCCTTCTGGCTCATGGCAATCAAAATGGTTTGTTGCATTTGAAGAACAGAGTTCTTAATTTCTAATTTACAGAAGGATGAGAGTGGGGGAGAAGGGAATACTTGATTTAAAATGCTAATGGAGACTGCTAAAGGTTTTTGAATTAATTGAGTAATCAGTAGGTATATCCACAGATCAGTGTTTTGGTATAGAATACTTATAGCATTAATTGCTTAATAAGAATGCTTAATGTAAATTTTTACTCCTGTTCAGGAAGGTTGTAAATGTAGTATTTAAACTTTGAGGTGTAAAGCATTTCTTGGTGGGAGGTGGGGAGGGACTGTTTTCCTACCTCCTAGTGAGTGATTGCATTCATTGTTTTATGTTTATTCAAATGCGTATCTTAATGTACTTGTTTGATATCTGTAAGTATTAACACTTGATAATTTTAACAGTTCTGAAACAGTCTAAGCATCAGCTTTTAATATTTTAAATCAGAAAATTTCTTCATTATCACTGAAGATAAAATTACTTTTTTCTTCTGAAAATCTGAGCTGAAAATTACAGAAGGTACCACTCAGCACTATATAGATGCGTCTCTTGTCAATAAGACTGATGTTACAGTTAATTATTTAGTGTTTGTACACAGCTTTTTACTACTTCAAGTCATGTTAAGTTAAAATTGTGGCATGAACTAAATTACAATTGCTTTTACAATATATTTTTTTTTTTACTATGTACAGACTGAGGCGGGTTTTATGTTTCAGCTTCTTTGTTATCCGAAGAGGCTTATTATATGTAACTTAAACACTGTAACAAAGTATAATTTCTATAAACCAATATTGTGTTATTATGAGTTGCTATCTGAAAAAGTGACAGGCATGCAGGAAATATATAATATGGTAGCAGTGGTCAAGTAATAGCTGAATTTTGTCTTATTAAAAGTGCCAATAGGGATTTGTCATTTTGTTAACCGTAAAGGGCAATCTTCTGTTTCTGTTGACTCAATATCCTTATTTTTAATAACAAGGTAACTAAATGGTAGTGTCACACAGCACTCTTTATTGATTACAATGGCAGCAGGGGGGGAATATTTCTAAAAGCAACTCAAGATGATAATCTTGCAGGTTGAAACCAGTTCAAGCTCTGATAAAGCTTGTGTAGAGATCATTGGGAAAACTAACATGGAATTTAAATATTTGGGTAAAACTTCTATAACAAAATAGTCTTCCTTAACGTATATCCAGAAATTCTTGAAACAGTCTTAGTCTTCTCTAAAAGTAGAAGTTCATCAAGTTGGGGGCAGACTTTAGACAGCACAGAATGGCATCCTTATATACTATCCTTAGATTACAAAGGGCTTATTGGCCATTTAAGATACACTAAGTGTTTGCTGTGTCCACTAGTATGTTGATTCCGAAAGTGTCTTGTAGTCAAGAAAAGCTGTCCTTGGCTTTTTATAAACCCTTGTTGTGTTTGGGCTAGATCCCTTCCCCCCCCCCCCCCTTTTTTTTTTTCTCTTTGCCAGCAGCATCCCATATGTGTTGGTCTCTTGAGGAGGAGCTGAAACAATAGTAGAGTAGATAATTCATGTCACCTCATAATAACAAAGCTAATACTTCCTATGTGGTGTAACTCTTTAAGATAAACCCTGTCATGATATTGCTAATGAAAAGACTGCTTAGTTTTATCTGTAGTCTTGTCCTGGCAATTGAATTTCATAACTGTCTATCAGATGGTAGGTCAATGTAGCTTTCAAGCAAAGTAGATATCTCTCCACCACCATCTCCTTCCCTTCCCCCTTCAGCACTACAAAGGCTCATTCTCTTCTGCAAGCCAGAAAGTTCTAATTGGATAGGTCTGGACAATTGTCTTTAAGTCTGCGCACTAAAAGTATACTCTTTTGATATTGGGATATAAGCATCTGATTCTAGAAGATTCTGAAGTTGACAAAAATGAAGCTTAACAAGCTTGGTTTTTTTCTTTTGTTTTTCCCAGGTTGAGGTTGTAACCTGGATTCTCATTCAGAACAAATCAGGTCTCAAGGCAATTGATCATATCTTAGCATTTGAAGGAAGAAAGACATGACAGTTGTAACTGGCCTAGTTGCTTGTAATTTAGATGTCTAACATGCTATATTTTGTTGTAACTTATTTCTTAGTTCAGCTTTCTTGCTTGTTCTAGTTTGGTAATCGAATTGTGTTGTGTTCAGTCCAGTTGCTTATCTGATGAACTGTTCACAAGTGAGTGAAATATAAAGACCTTTATATAAAAAATCCAATTCATAATTGGGCATTAGTTATATCCTTTTATAGGCTTTTGATATGCTTCTATATTTTTTAATTAAGGATTGAATTCTAGTCCATTCTTAACCAAAGTCAGAGTATACATGAAGTATTCTAGAAATATTGTTCATATTTGCATGGTTTTCCATGCTAATTTACAGGAATTAAATGGGGGGGGGGGGGGAACAAACCAACTAAACCCTTATCTAATGCTTTTACTTTTTATGTTGATTACTACATCAGAGCAATACCGTTACCAAGTTGGTGAGACATAGTAGAGGCCCTTAAATATTTTTAAGTGGCAATAAAAGAGCCATACAAGAGAGCTGACTTGCATATTGAGCACTAAAACCTAACTGTTCTGAAAACAAGTATGTTTAAATAATCTTATTCTATGAAGTCATAGCATATTTCTAGGTTTTCTTTTGCTTTTTGTGGGTCACTACCTTTCTGAATGACTCTGCTGTAAGGTCTATCAGTGTTTTCAGACTTAATTAGTATCAGCGTGTATATCAAAAATGTTTTATTTTTCTTAACCCAGTAATAGCTTTGTTTTAGGGAGCAGTGTGATGAGCTGCTACTCTGAAGCCACAGCTGTGGAATAATGCTGCCTGTAAAGAAAGTGAACTGGAACTTAAAATGCATATGTGTAAATGCACTTGTGTAAAATCAGTGTTTAAAAAAATCTTGCCCAAATACTGTTATTTGATCCACATTGTAGGTTACCCTTTCCATTCCTGAAAGTTGACGTACAATGGAATTCATGACATGATGGTTAGCTCGCCTGTCTTTTGTCTCTGTATCAAGCCAATGTGATTTATTTTAATGTTAAATACTACAAATATCCTACATGCCGATTGATACCCTCTTATGGGTTGCCCTCACTTATGTTATAGATAAAACCAGTAGCTATGATAAAATACAGTATGTTGCAGATAATAGTCTGAGTAGGCAGCTATCTTGCAAGATATTGAAGGTTCATGATGGCAAATAGATTATATTGCTTGATTCTTGTTTTAATAACTGATTCTGATTTGTTTTCAGACATGGCTATAGCATTTAACTGTAGGTGCTATCTGTAGACAGTTCCTTTGTGGCTGTTGATAAAATCATCAGATATATCAACTTGTTCAAAGTTATCTTCCCATTTTCCATGTCTGCTGTAGCTTGAGTAGGTGTTTGTCAAGGTTTAGGGTCAGGGCTGTGCACTAGACCTATAACAGATGCTTTCTGTTAACCCCTCTCCCTTCCCAAAAGAGAAGAGAAAGGAAATAAGAGAGAGAGACTTATTGATTAGAAAAGGAAACTAGAACAGCTTTAATGAAAATAATAATAAAATTGGAATATATATACAAAAACAGTTTTGAACCCAAACCCCCTGATAGCAATTGTCACCCTCACAACTGATGCTGTGGTGCAGGCACCAGGAAAATCCCAGACTAGGCCCAGCGGCAGATGGGAACTGTGTTCAGGAGCTGGATTCTAGTACTGTATTCAGGAACGCACAGATCAGAGCACAGCATAGAGCATGTTTTTTTCTGTCCTTTTTGGACTGCATCAAGGATGACTGCATGTTTGATCTCTTGTTTGATCTGTTCAAAGGCCTGTTTTTGTTCAGGACCCCAATTAAAATTGTTTTTCTTTCGAGTCACTTCATGGAGAGGTTTTGCAATCTGACTGTAACCAGGAATGTGTGTTCTCCAGAAACCCACAGTGCCTAAGAAGGCTTGTGTTTCCTTTTTGTTAGTTGGTGGGGACATTGCTGTTATTTTGTTAACCACATCCATTGGGATCTGCTGACTCCCATCTTGCCATTTGATTCCCCAAAACTAGATCTCTCGTGCAGGTCCCTTGACCTTGCTTCTTTTTATGGCAAAACCAGTGTCTAAAAGAATTACAATTGTTTTCTTAACTTTCTCGGAAACTTCTGCTGTGTTATCCCACACAATGATGTCATCAATGTATTGCAGTTGTTCTAGAGCTCCACCTTTCTCCAGTGCAGTATGGATCAGTCCATGGCAAATGGTAGGGCTGTGTTTCCACCCCTGGGGCAGTCAATTCCAGGTGTACTGGACATCTTTCCAGGTGAAAGCAAACTGTGATCTACACTCTGGTGCTATAGGAATGGGGAGGGCAAACAAACCACCCAAAACAAAAACATTAGCAATGTCAGTGGTAGAATATGGCTTAGCTATCTTTGATTCCAGTTCATACTGGAGTTTAAATATGTCTGGCATAGCAGCACTCATCACTGGCATAACTTCATTCAGGCCATGGTAGTCCACTGTTAGTTTCCATTCCCTATTAGACTTTCACACTGGCCATATAGGTCTGTTATAAGGTGAGCCTTATTAACTACTCTCTGGCCCTCTAATTGTTGGATCAGCTTCTGGATATGAACCATGGAGTCTCTGTACGATATTGTCATTGATGCACTGTTTCAGTAGCGACTGGCACCTTTTGGATTTTCAACTCTCATCTGCCCCACAGCAGCAGATTCCTCTGAAGGTTTAGGCAAGACATTCATCTGTTTCTTGTCCTCAGTCTACAGCTGCTATACCAAAGACCCATCTATACCTTTTTGGGTCCTTCTAATACCCTTTCTTGAGGAAGTCTATGCCAAAAATGCATGGGGCATCTGGACCGGTCACTATAGGGTGCCTTTCACGCTTATTCCTGGTTAGACTCACTTCAGCCTGTAGTATGGTCAGTTCTTGAGATCCTCCTGTCAATCCAGAAATAGTAATGGATTCTGTCCCTTTCTGATTTGGTGGCAACAGGATGCGCTGTGCACCACTTTCTACCAGGGCTCTATAATTTTGTGCTTCAAATATGCCAGGCCATTGAATCCACACAGTCTAATAAACTCTGTTGTCCCTCTTCAGACATCTGGCTGCAGGGCCTCTCTAATTCTGAGGAAAGTACCTGCTGTTGACAACTGGGTTTGCGTAGTTGACGGGGTTCATATGGTTTACCTGGTTCACAGGGTTTATGTAGTTCACAGGTTTTACATGGTTTACAGGATTGGTGTGGACTATATGCATTACATTTTCATACCCCTGTCGACAGGTGTCATAGAGACAGACACAACACACAGAAATGTGAGCAAAAAGCTTCAAAGCTAAGAGCTAAAAAGCCCCTTTATTGTACTAACAAGCCTCTTTTATATCTTTCTTAAGAATGTGTGTACATATATGATTGGTTCAAACAAAGACCATTAGTTCATACTGGGATACTTCTTTCTCTCTGCTGTAACTTTGATAAGCTTTCTCTAATTGCTGTCTGGCAGCTTGGGACTTTCTGGCCTTTTCAAGGGTACACAGTTATCTGCTCAAGGTCGATATCAAGCTTACATTCCCATCCCTCAGACCAGCTGAGTTCTCCCATATTTCCCCCTTTTTGTATTTGTGCTACAAAAATTGCCTGTGCTGTCTACTGCAGGGCACTTTGCAACAGAGACGCAAGACATGGCAACATTAATAACACCATAACAACAACCACCACTATTAACAACCCTGTCTTCATCAATGACATTAACCATCCAGTAATACCCCCTCTGTTAAGCCAGTCATCTAGCCCAAGAAAAACAGCGTCTTGTCATAGTTTTTCAGTCCTGTTGATTAAATGTTGAATGCTCTGATGTATGGAGCATGAGTGGTTGTTTAGGTTCATGCAACACATCCCATCAAAGTCCTGACATCCATGCCTGTGAGCTAAAAGCAAAAAATCGATTGCAGCCCTATTCTGAAGCGTAGCGTGGCACACACTATCTAAATCACTGGCTAGCTCTGATAAGACTTGTGATGTCTTATTTGATTGCTTAGCCAAGAGGCTATTTTATTTAGTTGACCTAGTGTTTTAGCTGCTGCTACACCAGGTGGAAAAAAGCTAGTGACAAAGATCTCTCCTCTATTTCATAAATTCACACTGTCATCACAGTCCTTCCAAAATCCATGTACAGAGTTCCAATTATCAACACAGGATTGTAGGTCGTTACAAAAAGGAAACCAAGAGATTAAAGTTGGGCAACTATCGGGGTAGCAACAGCATCCTTTACTGGGGTTATCCAAGAGAGGCCGAACACAAGGGGCAGGATACCAGTGTGGCCCATGTTCTGTGGAGACACAAGCATAACCCCTGCCCCAGGTAACTAGGTTATAAGGTTGAGATGGTTGCCCTGTCTGTAAATCCTTAACACTCACCAAGGCAGTTCCCCGTACCTCCTGAGCTGAAAGAAAAAGAGGCAGAACGTTTCCCAATTGGAGGGATCAACCCTTGCTCAGGCGTGGTTAAAAAGTTTAATACATAAATGGCCTTTGACAACTGAGCCTCTGGGGGCTCCCCCTCCATTCCCCCTTTTTGTTTTTGAAGCAGGCATTTTAGGGTACCATGGGCATGTTCAACAATTGCCTGTCCTGTAGGGGAATGTGGGATGCTGGTAACATGTTGAATCCCCCAACTATATAGAAATTCCCGAACTGGTTTGGAAACATATGCAATACCGTTATCGGTTTTTACTGTTCTGGGGATACCCAAAATGGAAAACGCCTTTTGCCAGTGTCAAATGACAGCTCTGGCTTTTTCCCCTGTGTGTGCAGAGGCAACTATTGCATGTGAAAAAGTATCACTGGAAACATGTACATACCTTAACCTTCCAAATTCTGCAATGTGTGTAATGTCTGTTTGCCAGATTTGTAACACTTGTAACGCCCTGGGGTTAATAACACGGCACTTGCTGTCCCTGACAATCAGGACATGATGCTACAATGGCTCTTGCCTGTGTAGCTGTAAGATTAAACTGTTTTTGTAATGCTCTGGCACCTTGATGAAAAAATTCATGTGATGATTGGGCTTGTTGAAGAATATTTGGCACTGGACTGATAACGGCTATAGACACAAGCCTGTCAGTGCGGGCATTCCCTTCTGCTAAAAATCCCGGTAGGGTACTGTGACTACGAATGTGCAGCACATAATAAGGATTAACACGTTTTTGGATCAATTCCCACAAAAAACGTAACAAATTAAACAAATTTTCATTAATCAGCTGTTTGATGATTGCTCTTTCTAACTGCTGAACCAATCCTGCGACATAAGCAGAATCTGTAACCAAATTAAAGGGTTCTGTAAATCGGTGGAAGGCCTCGGTTATTGCCCTAAGTTCCCCAATCTGCAGCAACCCTTCCTGCTCTGTGACGATATTGTGCCACTCACCATTCATGAACCATGTAACTGCTGCCTTTCCTGTTTTTCCTGATCCATCTGTGAACACAGTTAGCCCTTCAACTGGCTCCAAGGAACATAACCGGTTTTTTCCCAATTGAAATTTCTCGTACTGGTTTCAGCATTGGGTGGCTGGGGAGGTGATATTTTATTTCCCCTTGAAAATCCACCAGTGCAGATTGTAGTGTCATGTTATTTGCCAGACACCGCTCCAAATATTCAGCTTGAATTGGAATAACAATGGTTGCTGGATCCCATCCCAAAAGTTCAAGACAATGTGTCCCTGTTTTAATTATCAAGTGAGCCACCAATTCAGAAATGCTTGGTGCAGTCTTCTTGAATCGGTAGGGTAAAAATGTCCATTCCAGCACATGCAAAGGAATGTGTAAATGCACTTGTGTAAAATCAGTGTTTAAAAAAATCTTGCCCAAATCCACCCAGGTTTCATTCCACTGACAAAGTAATGCATATGGAATCATGTGATCTGTTAAAACAAAAACTTGCACAACTTCTGTTAGTTCCAGGCGATAAACATATTTGTTCTGTATTGCTCTTTCTACTTCATTGGGTACCTGATGTGCCTCCTTGGTTAACCATCTTGGTGCACAAATATCAGAATCCCCTTTCAATAATTCCATTAGGGGACTCAATTGAGAAGATGTCAATCCTAAATAGGGCCTAACCCAATTAATTGCTCCCATTAGTTTTTGGATATCATTGAGATTTTTTACTCCCCTATTCATTGCTACTGGCTGTGGAGCTACAGTCTGATCCAATATTTTTGCACCTGGGTATAGCCAAGGACGTGTACGTTGAACCTTTTCTGGACCCACAACCAACCCATATTTTTTAAGGTGACATAATGCTGATTGTTCCATGTCATCCAACTGGGTTGGGTCAGAGACTGCCAGAAAGATATCATCCATATAGTGATAACAATAAGAGTCAGGGTATTGTTCTCGAACCCTGAGAGTGCCTGAGCTACAAACCATTGGCAAAGTGTGGGAGAATTTTTCATGCCTTGAGGTAACACTTTCCACTGATAGCATTTCACAGGCTCTGCGTGGTTGATGACAGGAACTGAAAAAGCAAATTTGTCTTTATCTTGTTCTGCTAACGGAATGGTAAAAAAACAGTCTTTCAAATCCACGATTAAAATGTTCCACCCTGCTGGGATCATAGTAGGTGATGGTAGTCCTGGTTGCAATGCACCCATACTAGCCATAACGGCATTGATTTGTCGTAAATCATGTAACAACTGCCATTTTCCTGATTTCTTTTTTATTACAAACACAGGTGTGTTCCAGGGACTGTGAGAGGGTTCAATATGACCACCAGCCTGTAGTTGTTCCTTTACCAAGCTCTGTAGGGCGTTCAACTTTTCTGGGTTGAGGGGCCACTGATCTACCCAAAGAGGTGTATCCGTCAGCCACGTTAAAGCCAGGGTAGGTTGTCACACGCCCTCAAGCACAGTGGCCCCTGTTAAAAATCCATTGTAATCCTCACACCCCACTCCCCCAAGACATCTCTTCCCCATAAATTCAGAGGAGCAGCAGCAACATATGGTTGTATTGTTGCAACCTGTCCTTCAGGATTCCAAATTGTTACAGGTTTAGCTGCCATTAAACTTTGGGTTACGCCTCCCAACCCCAACTCCCCGGTATCTATTGTAACAACAGGCCAACTCTGAGGCCAATGGAGTTGAGAGACTATGGTAACATCAGCTCCCGTGTCTAATAGTCCAGATACCTTCACCTGTGAGGGGGAGGTACCATCCATCGCGAGGATGCAAGTCATTTGAGGCCGTTTGCCTGAGATGTTTTGTGTCCATAGAACTTGAGGGACGCCTGTAGAGCCAAATCCTCCATCTCCTCACTCTGTTGGATGTGATCTGGGAACACAACTCTTAAAAGGGACAAGTTGAGAAATACAAGTACCTTTTGGAATTGTCAAGGGTGGCGTTGGAGTAGAAACCATAGCATTTATCTGTCCAGTATAATCAGCATCAATAACACCAACATGTACTTTGATACCTGGTAAGGTGGCACTTGAACATCCTACTAATAATGCACTCAGGCCCCTGCCAATTGGTCTGTGAGCTGCAAGGGGCACTTTTTGCACAGAATATGATGATATAGCTCCTTGTTCGGTGGTGGATACATCCATCCCTGCTGCCCCCGTGGTTTGTCCTGCAAGTTGTTCGCAGAGGATAGGTTTGATGGAACTTGCTGGGGCATTGAAGGGAATACTTGTGTCGGCATGCGTCCCTTTGCACTCGATTTCCCGTTTCCCGACAATAATTGCCCATTAATATGGTATTTAGATTTACACCGTTTAGCAAAATGTCCCATTTTTCCACATCGGTGACAAGCTGCTACCACGGAAAACAGATGCCTTCATCCCTTTCCTGTTAGGACAGTTGGCCTTTAAATGTCCTGTCTGACGGCAACTATAGATGTATACCTTGGTTTAGGTTCTGCTAATTCAGCCGTTCGCATCAGCATTTCAACACCAATCTGCTTAGCCTGTTCCAATACAAGGGGTGCAATCCATCTTGTGACTGCGGATTGGCAAATGCTCCGGTTCCTGTTAACACATCCGCCCCTTGACCAAATTGAGGATCAGCTTGCGGGTGTTGCAGGTTACGCAGCCCCACATTACAAGCTTTCTGATTCCAAATAGAGTGAAATACTGACAATTGAACTGGTTGAAACATTTTTTGAGCCAATTGTTGCACATCAAACGGTATAATCTCTTCCATGGTAATTAGACGTAACAATTGCATTGTAGCAGGCGCATTTGGACCATATTTGGCAACTGTATGTTGCAATTCCTGTATTACTTTCCAAGCATATGGCTGATGCTCGTCTGGAATACCTGCAACTGCGTCACTGCGAACAACAGGGAAGGCCATTGCACTCGTTACACCACTCAAGTTATCGGCACCCACCGGTGCAGAAATAGCTTCCGACAAGTCCCAATTTACCATTCAACACCACTTGCTCTTTCACTCTTTGCCAAAAGTTTATTGCATCCACCGGCTTTAACTGTCAGTTGAACAGGAGGCAATTCCCAAGCACTTTCTACATTCACAACACACTCCTCCCTGTTTTGTCTTTTCAGTTTTTCTAGCTCATCAGAAGCCGCCTCACTCCAAGCACCCTCCTCCTCTTTAGGCAGTGGGGGATACAAAACCTCATCCAAGGGAGGTGGCGGAGAAGAGGATTTCATGATGGGAGGTGAAGGGGGGGCCGCCTGGGGGGCTTTCTGTTCATTCAGTCTTCGTGAAGGAAACAACTGATCTTGTACTTCCTCATCAGAGTCCTCTTACAAACCCCTCACCCTCAACCACGGTTTACGTTTAGGATGGACTCCCCCCAATGGGTCCATGCCTTGACCTCTCACTGCTGGGGCTGGGACCGTAGATGCCCCTGAATTATAAGGGGCTTCCCCTGAGCTTTCTTTCTCCGCCTTAAAGTCCTTCAAAGTCTCTTTTAATAACCTCCATGTTGTAGGGAGGTCAGTCGCATTCTTATTACCCTGCGAGGCACACTCAAACAATTTCTGTCCCAATTCTTCCCATGTGCTCACACTAAATGCAGTAGCAGTACTAGCTTCATATCCTTGTGCTTTGCACCACAAAAACATTTTTCGGAGCACTATTTCATCCAGCTTGACTCCCCTGCACTGAAGCAGCAACTTCCACATTGTCACAATCACACCCTCCTCCTTTGTCAAGCTAGCGCCCATGGTTCCCAGCTGCCCACCTGTACAGTGTCGATCTCAAAAGATCCGGACTATGCATCTATCCTAGCCACTTATGCTAGGCTGGGCTCCATCTCCTGGGCTATTCTGTCCGCCCTCAGTTATCTCCTCAGTGTTAGAATCACCGAATAATTGTGGTTGGAAAGTGTCAGAGACGGTGGGAGATTTACGGCACTCAATGTGAGCAATGAGGCAAATCTCATTTATTGTTAAGACCAACACTCTTTTATACAGTTATTAACGAGGCTCATACATAGTGCAAAAGCAAGCTCATTATTGGTTAGGCTATAAAA
>JANVCC010009476.1:300371-314419 GCA_025345505.1 Todiramphus chloris collaris
TGTCCTGTGCCTGTGCAGCTCCTCGTCAGCAAGTCTCTGCATGGGAACGTGACCCTTACCCTGTAGCCACTCTCCCACAGGAAAGGACCCCCTAGATCACTGAGTCCAACCATACCTACAAGAACAAAGAACACCTAAATACCTGACCACTAAAAGGAAACAAAAAAACCTAAAACAAAACAAACAAAAAAACCAACAACAACAAGAAAAAAAAACAACACTTAAGCCCCCTACATGCCTGCCCCTAGAGCATGTCGTGAAGCACTATGTCAACTCGTTTCTTCTCGCCATCCTCAGTTATCTCCTCAGTGTTAGAATCATGTCAGGGTCACCATTTGTCGCCAGGTGTCGTTGTAGACACGGACACAACACACACAGAAATGTGAGCAAAAAGCTTCAAAGCCAAGAGCTAAAAAGCCCCTTTATTGTACTAAGAAGCCTCTTTTATAACTTTCTTAAGAATGTGTGTACATATATGATTGGTTCAAACAAAGACCATTACTTCATACTTGGATACTTCTTTCTCTCTGCTATAACTTTGATAAGATTTCTCTATTTGCTGTCTGGTAGCTCTTCTCGTGACTTTCTGGCCTCTTCAAGGGTACAAAGTTATTTGCTCAAGATCGATATCAAGCTTACATTCCCATCCCTCGGACCAGCGAAGTTCTCCTATACCCCCTACTCATGTTTGGTTCTGAGGCCCATGCATTTGGACCAGAGAACTGCTCACAATAGATCGGAGCAGCCTCCCTTCTGGAAGAACTCGCTCTTCTTTGTGTGGTGGGGTGTTTTTTTGGTGTTGTTTGTTTTTTGGGTTTTTTTGTTTGGTTTTAGTTTGGTTTGTTTGTTTGTTTTTTAACCTTATAAGTAGAGTACTCATGCCTGTAGGGCAGAGGTAGGTTTTTCCATTCCCTCTGTTCATTTTACCTACATATTCACGCAGGAGAGACCACAGGATATGTTGTGACGTACTGTTCCTGTTTAGATGGTCTCGTAGGAGAAAATCTTCTCCTTATGGCTTCAACATGGGTCCATTTGGAGAAAGAATAGGATCTATTCTCCCTCCTCCTGTCTAGTTTTTTAATTAGGTTTTTAACTGATCTCTTGGTTTCATTAGCCTTTCTCTCTATGAGCAATACACAGGCCCATAGAAGACCATAGACACTGTCTTAATACTGTCATACTCTCCTAGCCACTTTGGTCTCAGTTAGTGCCTTGCCACAAACTTCCGTAACATGGGTAGATGGCATGGGATTGCATCAGGGTCTACTATTTGCCTGTCCCCACAAATTATCTGTCACACAGCTAATTCTCTCAGGTACTTAATACCTTTTTCCATGGTGGTCCATTTGTTTGGGTGGCATTCAGTATCGTACTTAAAGGGATACCTGGATTTTACAGCTGACAGTCACCTCCAGATGCTGAGTGTGTTGCTCTTCCCTGCAAGTGCTTGGTCAACGCCTCAGTTTCTGGACAGGGATCTCAACTGCCTGTCTTCTCAATCATCCAAGTTGATGGCCTTGGCCCCATTATCCCAGGATCAGAGCAGCCAGGTGTTAAGTGGCTTCATGATGGCTATAGTCTGTCGCTGTTTATGCCGGGAGCGGAGAGATGCATCAACATATAAATTCAGCAAGAGCAGGCAAAAGAAGCAACTTTCTTAATTTACAACCCCGTTTTATATACCCTAGCCCCATAGGGCGATTGGTCAGTGATCACCCATCTCCTAGGGTGATTGGCTAAAGTCCTACAACACCCATTTCAAAATATTTTTCCAATGTACCATAAACAGAACTTAGCAAAAAAACAGGTGTTGGTCCAGCTTACAAAACCGTCCTACTGTTTCTCATAACATGTGTGAGAAAGGCAGGACTCTCACTGAATATTGTGAGAACCTGAGAAAATCCCTCTGCTAGCAGCTTTTCAGCATCCACAATTCCCCCTTTTTGTTTAAAGCACAAAAACGTATCGTTTGTAATCCTCTGCCTTGCAGAAGGGAGAACAAAAGCAGCATAAGGGATCTGCTTGGTAATGGCCAGTTACCAAACAGAGCCCAAATCAGATGCTGCTTTAAAATGAGCAGAGTCTCCAGTGATGCCATAGGAAATATATCTAGCAAACAAAGTTCTACATCACAATTCTACCAGGCATTAATCTTAAATAGAAATTTACATCAGTTATTAATTCTAACATAGCCTTAAGGGCCTTAACTTTCTGACTCCATAACAAAAGAAACTTAAAGTTCAGTCTCTGCTTGTAGAAGGACCATCTGCCTGATGGTCGGTATCCTGGTCATCACCAGAAGGATCATTTGGTTGATGATCTGGATCCTGGTCAGCATTTGGAGAGTCTGCATTTGGAGGTTGCCTGTTCTGCCTCTGGAGCCGCAGGTCAGGGCAATCGCATCTTGCAGGTAGCCACCGTACCCCAGTATCTGTGGAAACGCAAGCATACCCACGACCCCAAGCAATAAGCTCATGCGGGCCTTCCCAAGTGTTGGTGAGCAGATCCCATACCCAGACTTTTGCCCAGGGCAGGTGCCTCTCGCCTGACGACTGCAATGAGAGAAAATGATTCAGAATAACAGGATTATTTGAATTTGGTGGCACTGTGAGATGATTAATTGTATACAAAGCTTTTTCTAGTAGGCTCTGTGGGGTTTCTCCATGCATTCCCCCTTTTTGTTTTTCCAAAACACGCTTCAAAGTGCCATGAGCGCGTTCGACGATGGCTTGGCCGGTAGGAGAATGTGGAATACCAGAAGTGTGGTCTACACCCCATAGGTGCAAGAACTGCCGCGTCTTCTGCAAGGCGTAGGCAGGACCATTATCGCTTTTCACAGCAGACGGCACGCCCAGGACCGAGAAAGCCAATTTCCAATGGGCAACGGCATCACGGCTTTTCTCTCCAGTTTGAGCAGAAGCCCACATAGCCGAGGAGAAAGTGTCAATGGACACGTGCACATATTTAAACCGGCCAAATTCAGGGATGTGCATTACATCCGTTTGCCAAAGCTGCAAGGCTTTTAGGCCTCTGGGGTTTACCCCTGGTGGGAAAGGTGCAGCGAGTCTGTGACAGTCAGCACAAGCACTGACAATGTCACGAGCCTCAGTTGGAGTTAAGTGAAACTGCTTCTGCAGGGTATGTGCACTTTGATGGAAGAAACCATGCGATGCCTTGGCCTGTGCAATTTTGCCGAGGCGCTACCCACGCAGGGTTGGCCAGCATGTCAGCCCTGGCATTGCCTTCTGCTATAAAACCTGGCAAACTGGTGTGGCTTTGAATGTGCAGAATGTAGTATGGATGCGCTCGAGCTTGAATTGCACACCACAAAGTTTGCAATAGTGAAAACAGAGCCGCATTATTCACTTCCTTTAGAAGTGAACAATCCAAGCATTGGGTTATATCTGCTACATAAGCAGAATCAGTAACCAAATTCAAAGGCACCTGAGAGAACCGCTGAAAAGCCATGGCAACAGCCCTCAATTCAACCAGCTGGGCAGAGCCTGACCTGTGGCCTTCCAGCACCTGCCACTCAGATCCCTCCTTCCAGGTAACAATGGCTTTCCCTGTTTTTCCAGAACCATCCGTGAAGACAGTGGGTCCTTTCACTGGCACCCAACTGTTTTTTGGTCACAAGGATCAAGGCGGACGATTTTGCCAGCTGCAGTAATTTATGGCTGGGCAGGTGGCAAGAAATCTGCCCTGAAAAGTTTTGCAGCGCACTTTGCAAAGGAGCGCTGTTGGCAAAGCTCCACTCAAAGTGTTCCTGCGGTACTGGAAGAACAATTGTTGCGGGATCTGCTGCCATTAATTGCAAGCACGGTTAGCAGCATTTGATTATCAGAGAAGCGATCAATTCAAACAACGAGGGTGCTGTCTTTTTCGGCTGATGAGGCAGAAAGACCCATTCTAGGACATGCAAAGGGTCAGACCATTGTGTGTTCCACTGGGCAATGATACCTGTGGGATGGAAGTCTGGAGCAGTAATGAAAACAGTGATACAAATGGATGGATCGACTTGAGAAACCTGACGAGCAGAAACAGCCTGTTGCACCTCCCACAGCGCTTGTCGCGCTTCCGGAGTCAATTTCCAAGGTGAATTCAAATCGGGGTCCCCCTTTAAAATATTAAAAAGCAGGGAAAGTTGCGTCGTGGTTAGCCCTAGATAAGGACGTACCCAATTGATGATACCCAGCAATTTCTGAGCATCATTCAAGGTTTTAATAGAATCTGAGAATTGCACCTCTTGGTGTTGTATGGTTTGGTCCAAAATTTGACTCCTAAATATTTCCAGGGAGGATGCTGTTGAACTTTCTCCAGAGCCACTTGCAACCCGTAGGAATGCAGAGCATCGAACAGCCGAGGCTGTATCCTCAGCAGCTCATCCTGGGTGGATGCTGCCACCAGGATATCATCCATGTAATGGTAGCAGTATGCCTCAGGAAACTGCTCACGGACTCCGGACAAAGCTTGAGTGACATTCCATTGGCAGATAGTCGGGCTGTTCTTCATGCCCTGAGGTAGAACCTTCCATTGATATTTCTTCGCAGGTTCAGCATTGTTAACTGCAGGCACAGTAAAGGCAAGTTTTGGTCTGTCATTAGGATGCAAAGGAATTGTGAAAAAGCAATCCTTCAGATCAATGATCAGGATGTCCCACCCTGTTGGAATCATGGTGGGTGAGGGCATACCAGGCTGCAATGCCCCCATACCTTCCATCACTGCGTTAACTTTTTGGAGATCCTGCAAGAGTCTCCATTTCCCCGATTTCTTCTTAATTACGAAAACAGGAGTGTTCCAGGGACTAGTAGAAGGCTCAATGTGTCCCTGTTGCAACTGTTCCTGAACCAGCTGACGAAGGGCAACTAATTTCTCATTTGGTAGGGGCCACTGTGATTCCCAGATCAGTCTGTTAGTCAGCCACCGCAAAGGCAGCATAGGAAACTGTGCGCCCTTACGCACAGTGACCCCTATCAAAAATTTGTCCCAATTCGTACCCCCCCAAGCTGCCAGCACGTCCCGCCCCCAGAGGTTGACTGGAGCGCTAGTAACATAAGGCCGAATTATAGCTGTATGTCCCTCTGGGTCTTTTACCATTAAAAGTACAGCTTCACGTCTAACATCAGCGGGAGGGAACTGCTTATTCTCTAGTGCAACGTTATCAGCTATCTTTCTCCAGATACTCTCAAAAACTGCAAATTGTATAGGTTGAAGTACGATTTGAGCTGAGTGCTTAATATCAAATGGAGCAAGCAGATCAGCATTCAGCACTCTAAGAAGTTGCACGACTTCAGGAGAACCAAGCCCATATTGTGCCACTTTGGATTGTAAATCCTGTACAACCTTTTATGCAAAAACACCATGTTTATAATTTTTATCTCTATTTGGGACAGCCTTAAACCCCTTGCGGGGGTGTTACTATCGCCTTGAACTAGTGGCACACCCTCTTGAGGCGTTATAGCAATCTCCTGATCCTGAATAGATTCCTTGGTACTCTATGACATTCCCACTTTTGCTAATAGATCCTAGTTGCCCGCCTCTAGAGCCCGCAATTTAACCGACTCCCAGAAACTCCTGATGTTTCTTGGACGGACAATTACAGTACAGTCTGGGAGTGTCCAAGGATGGCCCTGCAGCAACCGCTTCTTCGGCTGCCCGGGCAGCCTTCCGCCCTGGGGCAAGCGTGCCCTCTGTATCACTGCCGAATCGTCAGACAGGGGTTTCCCCGAGGACCCCAATAGGAACGGCGGAGGCGGGCGGGGTACGGGTGCCGGGCTAGAGGGCGGTACGGCGGTGGGGACTGCAGTCGGTTGCGCAGGGGGTAGCATGGCGCTGCCGGCGGTGCTGGCGTATCCTCTGACGGAGCCGACTCTGCCGCTGGAGTCCTTTTCGTCAGTTCCGCCAGCGGCGCAGGGAGTGTTGCATCCGCCGGCCGAGGCGCTGCTAGGGCTGCCACCGCCGGTGTCGGTTTCGCCGCGGAGCCGTCACCACTTCCGCGTTCGGAATTACCGGAGCCGGCACTTCCGGCCCGGGTCGGCCCGGCACGGCTCTCTCAGCGGCCGCCCGCAGGAACGCCTCCTGCCATCCCGCTAGCTGCTGAGATACCTTCAGAAGCTACTGCGATATGTCCGGCACTTCCCCAAGGTGTTGTGATATGCCTGACAACGCCTCAATGTATTGCGGCATTTTTTTCCAACGTTGCCAGCTGTCGCGTTAAAAGGTCCATCATGGGCGGCTGCGCCTGCGCATTAAAACACCCAGAGAGGGGCGCACGCGCGGAACTGCTGGGCGCCGCGGGCGCTAGTGAAAAACTCGAGGGCGCAGCGGGCGCACGCGCAGACAGGCTGGGTGCCGCCATGGAGTTCCAGGTCACCGTTAAACCGGATCGGACAACCGGAGAGGCCGTGGGAACGACCGGCACTGTTATATTTGCCGAAGGGAGCGGCGCGGAGGAGACCGGAGCCGCTGGGCTAAGGAGCGAGGGGCGCTCCGAGCCATCTCTCTGTTTAAGCATTTCCGCGAGCTGCTCTGCACGCAGTAGGGTATTTAGGGGGAACATAATCCCGGGGCAAGGTGTATTGCCGCTGAACGGGCTGTAGGACCGGCATCGGGTCCGGTGGGGCTGGAGATGGCTCCTCGGTGCGTCTGCCGTCAGCTGCTACACTGAGTTCAGGAACGTCCCTCTTAGCAGCGTCTCCCTTAGCAACGTCCCCCTCAGCAATGTCTGAAGCCGGCACTCTTCCCTCGTCGTGTTCATTATAGTCTTGTAGCACATCGAATAAATCTATCCAAATGCGAAACAAGTCTATCACTGCCTTGTCCCCGTAGATGAACTCATGACAGAGCTTGGTGCCTAGCATCCCCCACAGCTCTAAATCGAAGGTGGTGTCATTGTCCACAGAAAAGCTGTGGTCAGCTGCCCATAGTAAAAGAGCGCGGAGGGCATCTTCCGAAACCGTCACTGCTGTGACGGCCAGGAAAGCCTGCCAGGGTGACAGCACTGCGCCTTCTTTCGAGTCATAATTCCCCATCTTGGTAGGGTTTTTCTAATACCCTGGTGCCTGGACTGGTCCCAGCCACGAACCTCAGGGCGGGGGAGCGTTTGCATACCTTCCGAGAGCCGCTCGGCTTGGTTCATTGTGTGTAGTACATGTCGCGGGTCACCAAATGTCGCTGTTTATACCGGGAGCAGAGAGATGCAGCAACACATAAATTCAGCAAGAGCAGACAAAAGAAGCAACTTTATTAATTTATAACCCCATTTTATATACCCTAGCCCCATGGGGTGACTGGTCAGTGATCACCCATCTCCTAGGGTGATTGGCTCAAGTCCTACAACACCCATTTCAAAATATTTTTCCAATGTACCATAAACAGAACTTAGCAAAACACCAGGTGTTGCTTCAGCTTACAAAAACCATCCTACTATTTCTCATAACATGTGTGAGAAAGGCAGGATTCTCACCGAATATTGTGACAACCTGAGAAAATCCTTCTGCTAGCAGCTTTTCAGCATCCACATGCAAGTGCAGCCCAGAAAGCCAACTATATCCTGGGCTGCATCAAAAGAAGCAGGGCCAGCATGTTGAGGGAGGGTCTCTTCAGTCTGAGGGTGGTGAGTCACTGGAACTGGTTACCCAGGGAAGTTGTCACTGGATGTGTTCAAGACCAGGTTGGGTGGCGCTTTGAGTAACCCGGTCTAGTGGGAGGTGTCCCTGCCTGTGGCAGGGGGGTTGGAATTATATGATCTTTAAGGTCCCTTTCAACCTAAACCATTTTATAATTCTATGACTCAGGGGGTGGGGCCCAAAACGTTAATGCTCAGGCTATCCCATCCAACTGTGAACAAGACAGATCAATCAGAGCAGCAACAAATGTTCCTTAGCTGCCTTCCAAGATGAGAGCTAGAAGGGAAACCACCTCAAGACTGGGTATGACTATGATGGATCCTCTTGCACCCCTCCAGGGAATCCTTCTTGCTCAATTAAGTCTCTGAAATGCCTGTACACCAACACACACAGCATGGAGAATAACCAGGAAGAACTAGAGATCTGGGTGTGGTTGCAGGGCCATGATCTCATTGCAATTACAGAGACATGGTGGGATGGCTCACATGACTGGAATGCTGTCATGGATGGCTATGTACATTTTAGGAAAGATAGACCAGCAAGGAGAGGTGGTGGAGTTGCTCTTTATGTGCGAGAGCAACTGGAATGTATAGAGCTCTGCCTCAGGGAGTATGAAGTACAAGTTGAAAGCTTATGGATATGAATTAAGGAGCAGGCTAATATGGGTGACGCTGTTATAGGTGTTTACTACAGGCCACCAGACCAGGAAGAGGAAGTCGATGAGGCTTTCTACAGACAGCTAGAAGTAGCTTCAAGATCACATGCCCTGGCACTCATGGGGGACTTCAATCACACTGATATTTGCTGGAAAGGCAACACAGCTAGACACACTCAGTCCAGGAGGATCCTGCAGAGCATTGATGATAACTTTCTGACACAGGAGGTAAAGAAGCCAACAAGAAGAGGTATGCTGCTAGACGTTCTACTAACGAACAAACAAGGTCTAGTTGGGGATTTGAAAGTTGGGGGCATCTTTGGCTACGGTGACCATGAGATGGTGGAATTCAGGATCATGCGAGGAAGAATCAGGGCAATAAGGATTGCAATCCTGGACTTCAGGAGGGCTAATTTTGTCCTCTTCAAAGACCTACATGGAGGAATCCCATGGGTTAGGACTCTAGAAGGTAGGGGAGCCCAAGAGAGCTGGTTAATATTCAAGCACCACTTTCTCCAAGCTCAAGATCGGTGCACCCCTATGAGTACAAAATCAAGTAGAGGAGGCAGGAGACCTGCATGGATGAGCATTTTTTCTGGAAAAACTCAAATGGAACAAGGAAGCTTATAGTATGTGGAAAAAGGGACTGGTCACTTGGGAGGAATATAGGAACATTGCCAGAGTATGTAGGGATGCAATGAGGAAGGCTAAGGCCCTCTTGAAAATAAATCTGGCAAATAATGTAAAAGACAACAAGAAGGCCTTCTTCAAGTACATCACTAGGAAAAGGAAGACTAGGGAAAAATGTGGGACCACTGCTGAATGAATCAGGTGCCCAGATGACAGAGGATACAGAGAAGGAGGAGTTACTGCATGACTTCTTTGCTTCGGTCTTCACTTCTAAGACTGGCCCTAAGGAATCCCAGTCCCTGGAGGCAAGAGAAAAAGTCTGAAGGGAGGAAGACTATCCCTTGGTCAAGGAAGATCAGCTTAGAGATCACTTAGTCAAGTTGGACACTCACAAATGCATGGGCCCTGATGGGATGCACCCATGAGTGCTGAGGGAGCTGGCTGATGTTACTGCTAAGCAACTCTCCATCAGTTTTGAAAGATCATGAAGAATGAGAGAGGCGCCTGAGGACTGGAGGAAAGCCAATGTTACTCCGGTCTTCAAAAAGGGCAAGAAGGAGGACCCAGGAAATTACAGGCCAGTCTCACCTCCATCCCTGGAAAGTTAATGGAGCAGCTCATTCGGGAGGTCATCTGGAAGAAGAGGGCATATGGAAGAAAAGAAGGTTATCAAGGAGTAGTCAGCATGGATTCACCAAGGGGAAATCATGCTTGACCAATCTGATAGCCTTCTATGATGGTATGACTGAATGGGTAGATGCAGGGAGAGCAGTGGATGTTGTCTACCTAGGCTTTATCAAGGCTTTTGACACTGTCTCCTATAACATCCTTGTGGGTAAGCTCAGTAAGTGTAGGTTAGAAGAGCAGATGGTGAGATGGGTTGAGAACTGGCTAAACAATAGAGCTCAAAGGGTTGTGATCAGTGGCGCAGAATCTAGTTTGGAGGCCTGTAGCTAGTGGTATTACCCAGGGGTCAGTTCTGGGTCCAGTCTTATTCAACATCTTCGTCAATGACCTGGATGAGGGGATGGAGTGCACCCTCAGCGAGTTGGCTGATGATACTAAACTGGGAGGGGTGGCTCACACACCAGAAGTCTTTGCTGACATTCAGCGAGACCTAGACAGGCTGGAGAAATGAGAGGAGAGAAACCTAATGAAATTCAACAAGGACAATCACAGAATCCTTCACCTGGGAAAGAATAACCCCATGTACCAGTACAGGTTAGGGGTTGACCTGATGGAAAGCAGCTCTGTGGAGAAAGACCTGGGAGTCTTGGTGGACAATAAGTTATCCATGGGACGGCAACGTGCCTTTGTGGCCAAGAAGGCCAATGGTATCCTGGGGTGCATAAAGAAGAGTGTGTCCAGCAGGTCGAGGGAGGTCCTCCTCCCCCTCTACTCTGCCCTAGTGTGGCCTCATATGGAGCATTGTGTCCAGTTTTGGTCTCCCCAGTTCAAGAGAGACGAGGAACTACTGGAGCCCAACAGAGGGCTATGAGCATGATTAGGGTATCTCTCTGATGAGGAAAGGCTGAGAGACCTGGGGCTGTTTAGCCTGGAGAAGAGTGATCATCTTAATGTTTACAAATATCTAAAGGGTGGGTGTCAAGAGGACGGGACTGGTCTATTTTGAATGGTGCCCAGTGATAGGACATGGGGCAATGGTCACAAACTGAAACACAGGAAGTTCTATCTCAACATCAGGAAAAACTTCTTCACTGGTGGAGCACTGGAACAGGCTGGCCAGGGAGGTTGTGGAGTCTCCTTCACTGGAGACTTTCAGAACCATCCTGGATGTGTTCCTGTAAAAACTGCTCTAGGTGAACCTGCTTTAGCAGGGGGGTTGGACTAGATGATCTCCAGAGGTCCCTTCCCACTTCTGCCATTTTGTGATTTAGGTACTTAAAAGGCTGCAGTAAGGTCTCCCTGGAGCCTTTCTGTTCTCCAGACTGAACAACTCTTAATACTTTCAACCTTTACTCATAGGAGAGGTGTTCTAGCATCTGATCATTTTTGTGGCTCTCCTCTGCACCCACCATACCTTTCCTGTACTGAGGACTCCAGAGATGGACACAGTACTCCAGGTGGTGTCTCACCAGAATAGAGGGGCAGAATCATCTGCCTTGACCCGCTGTCCACACTTGTTTTGATGCAGCCCAGGATATGGTTGGCTTTCTGGGCTGAGAGCACATATTTCAGTCTCACATGCAGCTTTTCATCCACCAGTACCCCCAAATTCTTCTCTGCAGGGCTGCTATCAATCCCTTCATCCCCCAGCCTATGTTGATCCTTGGGATTGCCCCAACCCAAGTGCAGGTCTTTGCAATTGACCTTGTTGAATCTCACAAGGTTCACATGGGTCCACTTCTTAAGTTTGTCCAGGTCCCTCTGAATAGCATCCCTGTCACTGTTTATACCGGGAGCGGAGAGATGCAGCAACATATAAATTCAGCAAGAGAGGGCAAAGAAGCAACTTTATTAATTTATAGCCCCGTTTTATATATCCTAGCCCCATAAGGTGATTGGTCAGTGATCACCCATCTCCTAGGGTGACTGGCTAAAGTCCTACAACACCTATTTCAAAATATTTTTCCAATGTACCATAAACAGAACTTAGCAAAACACCAGGTGTTGGTCCAGCTTACAAAAACCATCCTACTGTTTTTCATAACATGTGTGAGAAAGGAAGGACTCTCACCAAATATTGTGAGAACCTGAAAAAATCCCTCTGCTAGCAGCTTTTCAGCATCCACACATCCCCTGTGCTGATGCTGTTGTTCCTGATGGTACTGCCTTTTAGAATGTCTGTGGTTAACTTACTGATGGTTTACTTATTGTGGTGGGTTGACCCTGTCACGGCACCAGGTGCCCACCAAGCCCTTCTATCACTCCCCCCAGCCTCTGTCAGCACGGCACGCAGGGAGAGAATAAGACGAAAAGAAAAGAGCCGTGGGTTACGATAGATAAAGTTGTTATTCTCTACTTCCCGTCTGCAGGTGATGTTGGGCTGAGTCCAGGAAGCAGGGCTCCAGGAACATGAAGCAGCTGCTTGGAGGACAAAGCAGAATGCCCCCCCATCCTCCCCCTGTCCTCTCCCTTTATAGTTGAGCTGACGTCATATGGTATGGAATATCCCACTGGTCAGCTCAGGTCATCTGTATCCCCTCTCCCATCTTGCCCCCCCCAGGCTCTGGTGCAGTGTGAGCACTGGCAGTCATAACACGGGTGTGTTATCAAAACCCTCCAGCTCCCAGTACTGCAGCATGAGGGCTGGATGGGGAAAAGCAGCACAGCCAGACCCACTACACTTATTAAATAAAATTTAAGTCATACCCAGTTCTGAAAACTTAATTTGCTCCCAGGTTCTTCAACCTTGTAGCAGGAGAACTGGTCTCATAAAATTCAAGTGAAAAAAACCTTATTTGTTAACCAGGTTGGCAAGAGCAATAACCATAGTGATGGAGAAGGCTACCTGCCAACAGAAACAGTCTTAAGGGAATAAAAAATGTTCTGGTGCTAAAAGGCTTTGCTTCATATGAATAGGGTTATCAGTACTTGTGGATGCTGAAAAGCTGCTAGCAGAGGGATTTTCCTAGGTTCTCACAATATTCGGTGAGAATCCTGCCTTATGTGTTATGAGAAACAGTAGGACGGTTTTGTGAACTAGACTAAACACGTGGTGTTTTGCTAAGTTCTGTTTATGGTCAGCATCTTCTGATCGTGAACCGAAGCAGTCCAAAGCCGGGAGCAAACGAAAAAGGGCTAAACCAAGGCAAAAGGAAAACACAGGGACCCCCCAGTGCAAGAGGTGTGGTAGGCCAGGTTATCGTACAGAATACTGCAGATGTCTGCACCGTGCTGACGGTCGGCCTCTGTCAGGAAACTCACACCAGGGTGCAAAAAGGGGGAATTGCTCTCCGATGCAGGTGATCCCCCAGGGAATGGCACAGACACAGGCCTACCCAGCCACCTTAGACACGGCAGCCCAGGATCAGACGGGGCCGACGTCTACACCACAACAACAGTCGTCCTAGAATCTAGTCGTATTTATAAGGTCCCTTTGGATGCATATGGACCCCTAGGTCAGGGACTCAGTGCAATGCTCGTGGGAAAACCTGATGTTACCCACCGAGGGATCTTTGTGCACACAGAAGCTATTGATGATGACTTTACAGGCCAGATTCATGCTATGGTTTCCACGCCCAATCCCCCTGTTACTATCCCTGAAAAGACTTGCATTGCTCAATTAATGCCTTTTAAGTCATGTGTCCCCAGGACAGAACGAGTTCGCGACTATAGCAGCAGTGGACCTATGGGACTTCCTCAGATCTTCTGGACTGCAGACATCTCTAGCCAAAGGCCACAGATGACATGTACCCTAGTCCTGCCAAACGCTTGCCCGCCCCAGACTCAGCTTCGAGGTTTGATCGATACGGGTGCTGATGTAACGATTATCTCCTTCTCTGTGTGGCCTCCTTCATGGCCTTTAGCCCCCGTGGGATCGGCCATCTCAGGGTTAGGAGGAACCGCACAGAGCTATTTAAGCGAATGACCTGTAATGGTAAAAGACCCAGAGGGACACACAGCTACAATTCGGCCTTATGTTACTAGCGCTCCAGTCAACCTCTGGGGGCGGGACGTGCTGGCAGCTTGGGGGGTACGAATTGGGACAAATTTTTGATAGGGGTCACTGTGCGGAAGGGCGCACAGTTTCCTACGCTGCCTTTGCGGTGGCTGACTAACAGACTGATCTGGGAATCACAGTGGCCCCTACCAAATGAGAAATTAGTCGCCCTTCGTCAGCTGGTTCAGGAACAGTTGCAACAGGGACACATTGAGCCTTCTACTAGTCCCTGGAACACTCCTGTGTTCGTAATTAAGAAGAAATCAGGGAAATGGAGACTCTTGCAGGATCTCCAAAAAGTTAACGCAGTGATGGAAGGTATGGGGGCATTGCAGCCTGGTATGCCCTCACCCACCATGATTCCAACAGGGTGGGGCATCCTGATCATTGATCTGAAGGATTGTTTTTTCACAATACCTTTGCATCCTAATGACAGACCAAAATTTGCCTGTACTGTGCCAGCAGTTAACAATGCTGAACCTGCGAAGAGATATCAATGGAAGGTTCT
>JANVCC010009476.1:344419-359020 GCA_025345505.1 Todiramphus chloris collaris
TCTCTCCCCTCTTGGACTGCTTTGCCAGCTTTTGCTTGGCTTGGCTCAGGTCCTCTTTCGGTTCCTTCCTCGGAGCACCCAAGGAGGACTCTGTTCATCCGCCTTTGATCCAATCTGCGTGTTCCTGAACCCAGTACCAGAATCCAGCTCCCGAACACATCTTCCGTCTGCTGCGGGGCCCAATCTGGGACTCCCCCGAAGCCTGCACAACATCAGTGGTGACGGTGATGTAATTACCATCAGGGGGGTTGGGTTCGATACTGGTTTTGTATATATTTGTATATATTCCTTTTTTATAATTATTATTTTCCTTTTCATTAAAGCTGTTCTAGTTTCCTTTTCTAATCGCTAAGTCTCTCTCCCTTATTCCCTTTCTCTTCCCCCCTGGGGAGGGAGGGGGGTTAATAGAGAGCGTCTGTTATAGGTTTAAGGGGCTGCCCTGACCCTAAACCACGACAGTCCCGCAGACGGAGTTGTATGTAACTGCGAGAACAGCTGACCACCAATCCAGAGGAGGACTTGTGCGGTGACCGAGAATTTGTAGCCAATAATAAGTTTGTTTGCACATGTGGCTTGCTTGCTAGACTATATAAATGCTGTGCGTACAATTAATAGAGGACAACGACCATACTCACATTTAGGTTATGTCATTACTTGGGGTCCGATTCCCACTCCCACATTTGTCTACCTGGACTTAAGTAAAGCCTTTGACACTTTCCCAGAGCATTTTCCTGGAGAAAATGGCTGCTCATGGCTTGGATGGACATGCGGTCTTGTATTGGGTCTGACTGAGCTGGAGTTCATTTTCGCCATAGCAGCCCCCAGTGCTGTGTTTTGCATTGAGAGACAGAAAGGTGCTGATAACACCCCCCTGTTATGGCTACTGCTGAGCAGGGTTCACGCAGCACCAAGGCTGTTTTTCTAACATTCCCCCTGCAGTGGGATGGGGTGGGCAAGACCTTGGGAGGGGACATGACTGGGACAGTTGACCCAAACTGACCAAAGGGATATTCCATACCATATGATGTCAGCTGAACTATAAAAGCTAGGAAAAAGAGGAGGAGGGAGGGCCATCTGCTTGTCCTCCAGAGCAACCGATATGCATTTGGAGCCCTGCTTCCCGAAAAAGGACAGGTGTGACCTGCTGATGGGAAGTAGAGAATAAATCTTTGTTTTCTTTTGCTTCCATGGGTGGCCTTGCTTTGCATTTCCTTAAACTGTTTTTGTCTTAGACCATGAGTTTCATCTTATTTTCTTCCCCCTGTTCCAACTGTGAGGAGGCAGGGGGAAGTGATAGAGTGTCTTGGTGGGCTCCTGGTGTCAAGCCCAGTTCAAACCAACACAGCTCTGCTGGGTAAAACATTGGCTAGATGGCCAGGCCCAAAGAGTGGTGGTGAATGGAATAAAATCCATCTGGCAGATGTTCACAAGTGGTGTTCCTCAGGGCTCAGTATTGGGACCACTCCAGTTTAATATATTTATCAATGATCTAGATGAGGAGATACAGCGCACCCTTAGTAAATTTGCAGATGACACCAAGTTAGGCAAGAATGTTGATCTGCTGGAGGGTCAGGAGTCTCTACAGAGGTGTTGTGATTAACGTGTCCTATTCTCAGTGCCGAAATCCCAGGAGACAACGAAGGTCCATTGTCAGACTCAGACTCTCATAGAGAAGAAGGCAAAATGGTGTTTTATTAAAGGCTACAGGCACTTATATACTAGTAACAGAGCCAGCCCTTCGTGGGCGGTATCCTACCTGGTTTCTACGTTTCCGTTACAGCACGTGATCTTCCGCATCGCCATATCCCTATACTACCACAATTCCCCCCCCTCCATGCCAGTGAAGATACAATATTAAGTGCATTGGTGATGATAGTCATGTGAGCTAACAAGACATACTTTGCCTCTACTGTGTCTAAGTGAGACTTAATAAATGCCACTAGTCTGTTAAGAACGCAAGGTCCAAAAGTTAAAGGTAGCAGCAAGATAAGAAGAGGACCAGCAAGGGTGGATAACAAAGTGGTTAGCCAGGGTGATTGGAATCCCCCAGTGTCCCATTTGGCATTGGCAGTGACACAATGTGGACCTTTCCATCGATTCAGTACAGTTGGGCCCATCAAATGGCATACTGTGATGTTGAAGGAGGGAGCACCCGGAGTCACTATAGACTGGAGTGTTCGTGATTCTTGAGGTTGTATCAGCGTCCAGTTGTACGAGCGATTACCGTTGACCAAGGACACCAAAACCAGTAGCAGTACTAAAAGGCTCCAGATCCTTCCCTTTCCCTGTAAAAGAATCTAAAGGCATGCATTATCATTGCGGTTAAAGTCAGGCTGATACATCTCACAGGGACCTGCCTACCTTCTGGTTCCACAATTCCCCCTTTTTGTTTAAAGACGAAAAAGAGATTGTTAGTAATCTTCTACGGGTAGCCTTGCAGAAAGGAGAACAAACGCAGCATAAGGGATCTGCTTGGTAATGGCCAGTTACCAAACAGAGCCTAAATCGAACGCTGATAAGGGATCAGTCTGGTAATGGCCAGTTACCAGACAGAGCCCAAATAGGATGCTGACAAGGGGTCGGTCTGGTAATCGCCAGTTACGGGACAGAGCCCAAATCAGATACTGCTTTAAAGTGGGCGGAGTCTCCAGCGATGCCATAGGAAATACATCTAGCAAGCAAATTCTACATCACAATTCTATCAGGTACTAATCTTAAATAGAAATTTACATCAGCTATCAATTCTAAAATAGCCTTAAGGGCTTTAACTTTCTGACTCCATAACAAAGAAACTTAAAGTTCAGTCTCTGCTTGTGGAAGGACCATCCCAGTCTTTGCCTGTAGACAGACCATCTACCTGACGGTCGGTGTCCTGGTCATCACCAGAAGGATCATTCGGTTGATGACTGGCATTCTGGTCATCATCAGGAGGGCCTGCATTCTGGTCCGTATTTGGAGGTTGCCTGTTCTGCCCCTGGCGCCGCAGGTCAGGGCGAACGCATCTTGCAGGTAGCCACCGTACTTCTGGTTCATCAGGATGAGATACAGCTGCGTATCCTTGACCAAGAACAGCCAGTGACCATATATCTGTTCCTGGAAAATGTACTAACACCTTTGGCTTTACCTCGGTCATGGAAAGATTATAGTGTTTTTTCATGGGCGTACAGTCTGTTCCTTGTCTATCAAATTGATTCCACAGATATAGCACCTTCATTAAGAGAACATCCTGCTGATCTAAAGGGACATGTGTGTGGGAGTGGGAGTCGGACCCCGAGTTACAACGTAACCTCATTGTGAGTATGGTCATTCTCCCCTATTAGTTGTACACACAGTGTTTATATAGTCTAGCAAGCAAGCCACATGTGCAAACAAACTTATTATTGGATACAATTTCTTGGTCACTGCACAAGTCCTCCTCTGGATTTGTGGTCTGCGGAACAGCAAGGGAAGAGTGCAGGAAAATCAATATGATTGATAGGAAAACTTTGTTTATTGTCACACATGCAGCTACTTATATACTATTATGCTAATCACTAATACATGCTGATTTGAGTACACACAAGTTATACATATTCATGATAGTTCCCATAGGTCCATCCAAGAAGTCACACTCTCATTACGACCACCCCTTGATGGTCCCAGCTGCTAGATAGCTCCTCTTTCTGTTGACCAAAACATCCTGATGTCTTCTCACACTGATATAACGTCCTTCTTTCTATAACCCAAACTATCCTATTATTATCCTAACGTTCCTCCTCAAGGACATCCTGTCCCTGCAGCTAGGCTAGGCCTCATGCCTAGCTTCTGATAATATATCTTGCAGTGAGCCGTGGCCCTTGTTCTCAAGCCATTCCCCAACAGTGGTCAGCTGTTGTTCTCGCAGTTACACACAACTCCGTCTGCGGGACTTAGTTACTTCCTTCTTTGCTCTCTTCTCAAGGACGTTCAAGGGCAAGGCACGTCCTCCCTCTCAGATGTTAAGGGAACGTCCTCCATCTTAGATATCAGGGGAAAGACTGGATTGGTCACTCCAAGAAGTTCATGTCCTCCTCTGGCACGCAGGCATTCCTCCATACATGTGATTTCTTTTCTATGATGCAATTCAAAGATTCTTTCAATGTACGGTGAGCACGCTCTATAATTGCCTGACCTGTCGAATTATAGGGGATACCGTGTGTGATGATAATAGTCCAACGATGTGCCCAGTCTTTTACAGATTGGGCCACAAAATTTGGTCCGTTGTCTGGTTTGATGCTATCGGGCTTTCCCAGCCACGCCATAGCTGTCTGCCAATGCATTATTGTCTATTTCGCACGGGCTCTCCTTTTAGCTGTAACAACTAAGACGCCACTATAGGTATCAATAGTTACAAACAGATTAGAATTTGGCTTAAAAGATTCATAGACTGTAACATCTGTCTGCCAAATCACTGAGGGAGCCAATACCCATGGGTTGACTCCCATTTGCCATAACGGTGAGGTTTGACAGTGTGGACACATTGCTACAATTTCTTGGGCTTGTGAAAATGATATCCCTGAAGTTTTTGCTAAGCTCTTTGCTCCCATATGCAAGTCTTCATGCAATATTCGGGCTTGCTGTAAAGTCCACACACCCTTTGCTGCTAAGTCTGCCTTGACATTCCCTTCTTTATAGATACTGGGGTAGCCTATATGACTGTTCGTGTGCATAATTGCGCATGCCTGTGTTCGATTCTGTAGCGCTGCATCTAGCATTACTGCAATCTCGGAATATGGTATTCCTGATCTTGACATTGATAAAATTAATTTATATACATAATAAGAATCTGTTACTATATTCACGATGAGGTTTCTGTTCTGTCATAATGCCATCTCTACAGCTTTTGCTTCTAACCACTGCAATGATCTACTTTTGTCAGTATATGTACGTTTCTTCCACTCCCTTTCCTCCTGCCATACCAACACTGCTGTTGATGTTAGAGAAGATGCATCAGTAAAATATGTGGGGCTATCATTTGGTTTGTCACTTATACGCTGTGTAAGATCAATGTTAAATGTACTTAATTGCTGTACCCATTCGATACGTTCTAAACATTGAACCTGTCCAGGATAATCTGCTAATGCAATTTGCAGGGCTCATGAAAGGTTTAAGGCCTTTTCAAAACTATTTGATGTACATTGCATTACAATGACAACAGGCACTCTTCCCAAGGTAGCTTGCGCAGTTAAACGGGCCTTAGTGATCATGTCTGCCAGCATAGTTGTCCAGCTGACAAATGCCTTTTTTCCTGATGTCATAAACCATGTCAAAGCTGTAAATCTTTGACGTCCCTCCCAGGCTACCTTTTGACCCAGGTATCCAATCATACCCTGTTTGGTGCTTCCCATAAGAACTAGGACATCTAATTTCAAATTAATGCGGGCTACATGGCTATCAACCATAAGTTGTAGTATGTTCTCAAGGCAGAGTCGTATGTCTGAGGTGAGTGTGAGTGTGTCCTGTGGGTACTTGTTTCCCTGTAGTAATGTATACAATGGTTGCATCATGTCCTGTGTGATTGGGATAAAATTCCGGATCCATTGTATACTACCTACTATTTGCTGAATATCATGAATTGTTCGAGGCTCAGTGTGTATTTTTATAGTCTGTTGTTTCACATCCTCAGGCCCAATGTACATGCCTAAATATTTCACCCCTGGTGAACGTTCACCTTTGCCTCAGCTATTGTTAAATTTGCCTTTCTCAGCTCGTCTTTTACATGAGCCAAAATTAGCTCTGCCGTATCTTGTTGCTGTGCTGCTATCAAGAAGTCATCCATATAGTGTATCAGCAACGCTGTAGGCCCAAACCACTTTCTGGTCTCCTTTATAGCACTATCTACATAGAGTTGACAGAGCGTCGGTGAATTTTTCATTCCCTGAGGCAATACTGTCGATTGATATCGCTCCACAGGCGTGATGTTGTTTATGGATGGGACTGTAAATGCAAATCATGGTGAATCCTCAGGATGCAGTGGTATAGAGAAAAAACAGTCCTTTATGTCTATACTGATGATTGCCCAGTCCTTTGGTATCATGCTAACCTTTGGCAGACCTGGCTGCAGTGGGCCCATATCCTGCAGTTGTCCGTTCACTGCTCTTAAATCATGCAGCAATCGCCACTGTCCTGCTGCTTTCTTTTGTATGACAAATATCGGTGTGTTCCAAAGACTTGTTGAAGGTATTATATGCCCAGCTGATAATTCTGTTTGTATTAGTTCATTGGCTGCTTGTAATTTTTCTTGTGTCAAGGGCCACTGTTCAACCCACGCTGGCTCATTTGTCAGCCATATCATTTTGATAGGCGTCATTTGCTGCAAATTGACAGTGGCCCCCATTACAAATTTGTTATTTTCAAATTGACCTGGGCACAAAAGTCTCTTCCTAAAAGAGGTCTACCCTCTGCTAGGACAACTGGTTTCACTGAGGCTTCTATGGGTGAACCATCAGCATCATACACTGTGAGGGTAATGAAGTCCATTGAGATTGTCGCTTGCTGTTCCCCTCCTATTCCATATATCGCTGGGCCTAGTTGTCGTGGCCATTCCTTAGGCCAGATCTGTGTTGTAATTATTGTGACGTCCGCTCCTGTATCTAGCAATGCATCATAACGTATTGTCATTGTCTTACCTCCTGCCTCTCGTGTTGCATACACAGTCAATAGCAGGTGCTGAAACAACGGAATGGTTAGAAGTGCAGCGAGTCCTCTGTCAGGCGCAGAATTGTATCTTGCATATTGTAATCCTTGATTGCCATCTGCTCTGCTCGCAATTCCTCTTGCCGTTCCTGTAACATAAGTGTCGGTTGCTGGACCCCCTGGGGAGGTACTGATTGTGTTAATTGTGGATGGGGCACTGGACGACGAGTTCCCTCGCCCCGGTAAAAGGGAGCCCGACAGGCGTTTCCCGATGGCCTAGATGATCGGCAATCACGGGCAAAGTGGCCCGATTTACCACAGCACCGACACAGTTGAGGATACGAATACATACGCTTAATGCGACCAGGTTGTCTATACTGATGACGCTCCTGTGTGGTTGCGACTTGTACCATTGGGGTTGGTGTTCCTGATGGAGCTGCTTTCTCCTGCAGTGCAACTGTTCGTAGTAAACGAGGCAACGGCGTCGATGTTGACAGAGTCTGTAAAATACTTTGTGCAATCAGGTTAGCATTACTACGCAAAGCCTCTAGCAATACTGCATCGTGAGTAGCTGATGGCGAATTAGAACTAACTATCGCCCTCTGAAGCCTGTCTGCAAAATCTAAAAATGGTTCATTTAGCTTTTGTTTAATGGTCATCCATGGTTCCTTTGCGCGTTCATATTGACTCACCACAACAAATGCGGTTCTCGCAGCTTGTGTCGTTGCTTGCAGTATTCTACCACGTAAGCATTTTTGAGCCTGCTGTGTCGCAAAGGCACCTGTGCCCATTAATTGGTCAAAAGTTACTCCGTGTAATTCATGACGACGATCTGCTTCTGCTTCTTGGAGTTTCTGTCTAATAAGTATAGCCCAGTGTTCTAAAAACAACGTTAATATTGAGGGTGACAACACTGCCTTAGCCAAGGTCTGTACATCTTCCAGAATGACCGGTGTTGCTAATGCCATATCAATTAATAATTGGGTCTCAGGATGTGAAATCCCGTTATTTTGAACTGATTTAAACAATGAAGTAACTACTTTGTGATCTAATGACACCCATTCATTGTCTCCCTGTTGGTTTACTATAACTGGGAAGGCTCTGAGGGGAGCCAAATGAATGCCCTCCAGCTTACACTTCTCTGCTATTAAAGACCAATCTGTTCTCATCATTTCCTTTCTATCTTTATTGGTATCTGTGTTTTCTGTGCTTTGTTCTACAGGGAGCTGCGATAATGGAAGTACCCTTTTCTGCTGTTGCACCATATCCTGTATTTGCCGAACTGCTGCTTGCATTTGTTTCATAAGGGTTGTCATGGTATCTGAATTTAACACAGATTCCTCCTGCAGCTCAACTATCTCCCCTCCAGCTTCTTCCCTTATGTTGATTAGAGCTCTCCCTTTGCTAGTTTGATAAACTCTACCCTTGCCTTTATTTAGCAGTGTTGAATGTGTTTTTGACCTTGCTCCTCCCTGTGTGATAATGCGTCTAGGCAACCAGTCCGCATCGGATAGTACGTCGCTGGCTGCGTCATCACGCCCCTTTGATTCTTCTTCCTCATCTGAGTTAGAAGAAGAGGAAGTTGCTGCATCTGAATAGCTCGGCGGCTGTTCTGACCGGCGCCATGTGTGGGTGTTGTCCCCTGCTTCATCTATTCTGCACAATCTGTCTTCTTGCTCCTCTCATAACCCTACTGACCGCTTTTTATGTCTTCCTTGCTCCTTTTCTGACCCTGACGGCCGTTTTTTATGCTCTCCATCCCACACATCACTCTCCTCCACCCTATCCCACCCCGGCTGCTCACGCTCTGCAACTGTAAATTTCTGCACTAAATCCATCAACTCATCTGCCAGGTATAAGTGCTGGTGTTCCCGTTTTATGTTCTTATCTTCTACCAGATAACATTACGCCCTTTTTTCTGGCAGTGGGCTGTCTGATAGTGGGATAGGGGGAGGACTAGGAGGTTTAGAGCCCCCTGCTATTGAAGTGCCCACTTGCATTTCCCGATACAGGAGCTGAGGACGCTCCACACCAAATAGAGATGCTCTCACTGCTGACCATATTTGAGCCTCTTCACGTTTTTTACTCATAGCATGACATATCTTACCCCAGGTGGAACCCCACACCGTCATGCCCGTTTTCTCAGATTCCCAAATTTCCCTTTCAAATGTTTCCCACAATTCACGACACATAATATCTTGCGGGTTAATAATCAACCCTCTCCCCTTTATCCATAGGATGATTCCCTTAATATCCTTTCGCGGGCATTTCTCCCCTGCCTCCTTTACACATTCTTTCAATATCTGTACCACTAAATCAACATCGACGTCCTTTTCCGGCTTCATCGCCCCTCCAGAGGTTCAGCGTCGTCCAGCGCGCTGCCTCTGTGGATCACGTCCCGATCACGTTGGTGTCACCACTTGTTGCGATTAACGTGTCCTATCCTCGGTGCCAAAATCCCGGGAGACACCGAGGGTCCATTGTGAGACTCAGACTCTCATAGAGAAGAAGGCAAAATGTCGTTTTATTAAAGGCTACAGGCATTTATATACTAGTAACAGAGCCAGCCCTTCATGGGCGGTATCCTACCTGGTTTCTACGTTTCCATTACAGCACGTGATCTTCCGCATCGCCACATCCCTATACTACCACATAGAGGGACCTAGATAGGCTGGATTGATAGGCTGAGGACAATGGTATGAAGTTCAACAAGACCAATTGCCAAGTCCTGCAGTTGGTCCATAATAACTCCATGTAACGCTACAGACTTGGGGAAGAATAACTGGAAAGCTGCCTAGAAGAAAGGGACCTGGGGATACTGATTGTCAACTGGCTGAACATGAACCAGCAGTGTGCCCAGGTGGCCAAGAATGTCAATGGCATCCTGTCTTCTATCGGAAATAGTGTGTCCAGCAAGACTAGGGAAGTGATCATCCCCTTGTACTCAGCACTGTTGAGGCTGCACCTTGAGTACTGTGTTAAGTTTTGGGCACCTCAATACAAGAAAGATATTGAGGTGCTGGAGCAGGTCCAGAGAAGGGCGACTAAGTTGGTGAAGGGCCTTATGAGGAGCAGCTGAGGCAACTGTTTCTATTTTGTCTTTAAGAAAAGGAGGCTCAGGGGAGACCTTATCACTCTCTACAACTACCTGAAAGGAGGTTGTAGAGAGGTGGGTGCCAGTCTCTTCTCCCAAGTAACAAGTGATAGGACAAGAGGAAATGGCCTCAAGTCACTCCAGGGGAGGTTTAGGCTGGATGTTAGGAAGAATTTTTTCTCTGAAAGGGTTGTCAAGCATTGGAACAGGCTGTCCAGGGAAGTGGTTGAATCACCATCCCTGGCATTTTTTAAAAGTTGTGTAGATAAAAGTTGTGCTTAGGGACATAGTTTAGTGGTTTTTGATAGGGCTAGGAATAAGGTTGGACTTAATGATCTTGAAGGTCTCTTCCAGATGAAACTATTCTATGATTCTATATTGTGCTTAGGGACGTGGTTTAGCAGTGGACACATATAGAGTAGGGTTGATGGTTGGACTTGACGATCTTGAAGGTCTTTTCCAACCTAGATTATTTTATATTTCTATGAAAACTTTGACATGTCTATTGGACCATCCAATTCGATGGACTTGGCCCCATTATCCCAGCATTGGAGCAGCCAGGTGGTCAGTGGCTCACCTTCATCATGATTATAGTCTTTTCTCAGATTTCGCAGTTCCTTCACAGATTAAGGTTTGGTGGTAACCTCTAGGTCTGATAACACTACATCTGATGGGTTTGCTTTAGAAGGAACTGCTCCATCATCTGACCACAGTGGGCGATCATGTTTTTGTTAGGTGTTTCTTTACAGCTGCAGGAGCATCAGGCTTCACATCTGGTACCAACTCATACTCTGATTCAGCTTGGGAAGGACCATCTCCCTGATCTGTCACTGGACTTGGCTGTTTTATTCATTTTCTTTTCCTCACAGGAGCTACTTATACAGGTGCAGATATAGTGGGAGTGGCCATAGTAGCTCTTGGTGTAGATGCCAAGTTTGTTGCTGGAGTTGGAACTGCTTTAGTGCTTGTTGTGGGAGTTGGAGCAGCAACAGAGCTTGTTTTGAGAACTGGAGCAGCAGCAGGACTTTTGGGGGAGGACTTGCAGAGACTGAGTAGGTGCATTGCTTGCTTTTGGAGCTGGCACATCGACAGGGCTCATGGGAGTGGGGCTTGCGGAGTCTGAACAGGAGCAGCACATTTCCTGTATATCATAAAACCTCGTGGAGTCCGGATAAATGCAGAGTGCTTCATACAATCTTGCAGGGAAGCAGCACACACTCTACGTTTTTCGGTGGCTGCTTGACATGTACAACTGCACTGATGAGTAATCAGACACCACACAATAAAGAGAAGAGAAAATAATAATAATATTAATAATAATAATCATATCTTTTGGTAATAACTATGTCTGCCATCCTCACAATTTAATGAAATTCTAAATTCCAGTGGAGTCAGATTAGCATACTGGGGACAAGTAGAACTTCCTGAGATAAAACCAAAAGTGTTCTTAGTAACAAACTCCACGATGTAATGCACTTGCTGCCCAATTCAGTGCAACATAAATCAGTGATAAAGACCAACACAAAGCATCATCTTTCACCCAGCACACAGAACCAAGAGCTTTTAGATAAACAGTGAGAACAAGCAAAAAATATCATAACGCATATGGTATGTAAAGGAACAATACGGCATTTAACTCTGATAGAAACTCTAAAAAGACTTGAACTAACACTGCTCTCAGAAATGTCATCATTTATAGTCTGGTTTACTTTGAAATTCTTAAAGACGCTCAGGAAAAAAAAGGGATACTCTCTCAAGTGAGCAAACAGGAATTTGAACTATTCGGACAATCTATCAGCACTCCAATTGTGCCCCACATTGATCATCAATAAATCTGTCATGGTTTAGGGTCAGGGCATCCCTTTAGACCTATTACAGATTCTCTCTGTTAACCCCCCTTCCTCCCCAAAAGGGGAAGAGTAAGGGAAGACTTATCAATTAGAAAAGGAAACTAGAACAGCTTTAATTAAAATGAAAATAATAATAATAATGAAAATGGAATATATACAAATATATACAAAACCAGTATTGAACCCAGCCTCCCCTGATGGCAATTACATCACAGTCACCACTGATGCTGTGCAGCAGGCACTGGGAAAGACTGAGACTGGGCCCTGCAGCAGACGGGAGCTGTGTTCAGGAGATGGATTCTGGTAATGCTTTCAAGAACACACAGATCAGAGTTGAAGGCAGAACAGAGTCCCCCTCGGATGCCATAAGAAGAAACCAGAAGAGGACCCTGTTGGGGTTTTGGGGAGTTCTTCTGTTTTCCTTTTTCTCTTAAAGAATTTTTCCATACTTGTTTGTCAAGGAGATAAATTGCTGTAATTAAGAGAGACAAAAAGACCTGGCCACAGGGGGAGGGGTCCAGACAGCCACGGAATAAAGGGGGTTGGGTGGAGCCCCTAGGGCTCTTGGTTTTTTCCTCCCTGCATTCGAAGTAGACAGAAGCTGCACCTCGTGGTGGAGAGAAATCGTCCCCACTGCGTCTCCTGCTCTCCTTCTACCCCTGCTGTCTCCCGAGGATCTTGCTGGGCACCAGGATCAGCTTGGAGAGAGGTCGTCCCTGCTGCATCTCCTGCTTCTCCTTCTTCCCCTGCTGTCTCCCGAGGATCCTGCTGGACACCGGGATCGGCTGCCCAAGGGGGTTTGTGACGCGGACTTTTCGTCGGCCACCTGAGGCCTGAGCTGGCTCCGGAGTGGCGGGGAGCCCATCGCGCCCTCCCTGCTCACCGGGAGCCGCCCGCGGCCCTGCCGGCTGTGAGTGGAACTGCACAAAAGGGGAAAGTGCTTGCAGCCGAAAGCGGCTGGCACTGGGTTCCTGGCTCTGTTTGTTGTTACTGCCATAGTTGTTGTTGTGTGTTTGCCTTGTTTTATATATATATATTTAGTAAAGAACGGTTATTCCTATTCCTCATATCTTTGCCTGAAAGCCCCTTAATTTCAAAATTATAAACATTCGGAGGGAAGGGGGTTGCATTTCCATTCCAAGGGGGGTGTCCTGGTTTGAGTGAAAACAGAACTAATTCTGTTCAGTAATTTTACTTTTCAGCTCAGTTCTTCTAATTAACTGCACTTTCTGAAGTTAGCAGCCTGTTTTCACAGACAGTGTCTGCTTGTAGAAGTGATAACACCTCATGTTTAGAGTTACTACCAAGGACTGGTATGCAGACCAAGGCCACTGCTGGGTCCTGTGTACCACATTGGGGGGTGCAGAAAGTGAAAGGCTGCACCTGCAGGGAGGAGCGGACAGGACGGGTGACTCTAAAATGACCAACGAGGTATTCCATCCCATATACGCCATATTTGGTCTAGAGCTGAGGGACCCGAAGGGTCTCTGGGCTCTTCTCTCCCCTCTTGGACTGCTTTGCCAGCTTTTGCTTGGCTTGGCTCGGGTCCTCTTCTGGTTCCTTCCTCGGAGCACCCAAGAAGGACTCTGTCCGTTCTGTCTTTGATCCTGATCTGCGTGTTCCTGAACCTGGTACCAGAATCCAGCTCCTAAACACAGCTCCCGTCTGCTGCGGGGCCCAGTCTGGGACTGCCCCGGTGCCTGCACAACATCAGTGGTGACGGTGATGTAATTACCATCAGGGGGGTTGGGTTCGATACTGGTTTTGTATATATTTGTATATATTCCATTTTTATAATTATAATTTTCCTTTTCATTAAAGCTGTTCTAGTTTCCTTTTCTAATCGCTAAGTCTCTCTCCTTTATTCCCTTTCTCTTTCCCCTCTGGGGAGGGAGGGGGGTTAACAGAGAGCGTCTGTTATAGGTTTAAGTGGCTGCCCTGACCCCAAACCTTGACAGATTTATTGGCGCCCAACGTGGGGCTCGATCAGAGCTCTGACTGATTGCCGAAATATTTCAAATTCCATTTTGCTTGCTTAAGAGAGTATCACCTTTTTTTTCTGAGTGTCTTTAAGAATTGGAAACTAAAACAGAGTGCTTAAATGATGTCGTTTCTGAGAGCAGTGTCCGTTCGTCTCTTTTTAGCATTTCTTTCAGAGTTAAATGTTGTACTGTTTCCTTACGTGTCGTACGCATTATGTCACTGTTTGCTTGTTCTCACCGTTTATCTGAATGCTCTTGGGCTTGGGCGCTGGGCAAAAGCCTCTGCTTTTCTGTGGTGTTTATCTCTGATTTATGTTGCACTGAATTGGGCAGCGAGTGCGTCTCGGTACTCCGGGCATTACATAATGGATTTTATTACTAGGAATACTTTTGTTTTCATCTCGGGAATTTATACTGCTCCCCACTATGCTAATCTGACGACACCAGTTTTTAGAACTCCAATTTGTGAGGACTGTGGACATGGTTATTACCAAATTATTGCTATTAATTTCTAATATCTTCACTGTGTGGCGTCATATTAGTCATCAGTGCAGTAACACAGGTCGGGTAGCCACCAAGAAACGTAGATTGCGTGCTGCTTCCCTGCGACATTCCGTGATACGCTCTGTATGCAGGAAACATGCTGCGACTGTTCAGTCTCCACAGGCCTCCCCAACGAGCCCTGCTGCTGCGCCAGCTCCAAAGCCAAGCACCACGACTGTTCAGTATCCGCAGGCCCCCCCAACGAGCCCTGCTGTTTCTGCTCCTCCTGTTCTCAAAACAAGCGCTGCTGCTGCTCCAACTCCCACAACAAGCACTGGAGCTGTTCCAGCTCCAGCAGCAAAACCAGCAGCTACACCCACAGCTACTGTGACCACTCCCACTCAAACTGCACCTGTACAAGTTGCTCCTGTGAAGAAAAGAAAACAAACAAAACAACCAAGTCCAGGAACAGATCAGGGAGACGGTCCTTGTCAAGCTGAATCTGAGTATGAGTCAGAACCAGATGCAAAGCCTGATG
>JANVCC010009476.1:374020-391424 GCA_025345505.1 Todiramphus chloris collaris
CTAATTTCCAGTCCAGTGGACCCCAGCTCCTTGCTTGTGGATTGTTAGGGTCCACTATCACTGGATAAGCTTCCTCAGCTACCATTGCCTGTGGCACAAACTCCCCTTCCACGACAGTGTTTTTTATAAAACCTTTCCATCTTTGCACCGGGTTATAGCCTCCCCCGATCCCATCCACCCATTCCTCTAATTCTTCCCGCTTTTGTTCCTCCCCCACCCCCACCTTTGGCGGATCAGTCTCATGCCCCGATATCTGTCCCGATATCTGTCTGAGTCCAAGATGTTATCCAACATTTGCAATATGTCTTTTAGCTGCGCTCCTTGCCGCACAAGCTCGTCATGAAGATTTTTCCCTTGGAGTTCTTGTTCAGTCGGCGGTGGAGGCTGCAGGCTTTCTGGCGGGGGGAGGGGTAAAGCCGCCGGTCTGGTGGTGGCGGTGGTAGCAGGGGGGTAGGGGCCCCTGGGGGGGATTGAGGAGGGGAAGGTAAGGAGGGATTTGAAGGGGTGTCATTTGCAGGGCAGTAGTTAGCCTTGCCCGATGGTATAGCTTGTGGCGGGTCCATTGCCATTTCGGTGGGGGCTGGGGGGATCACAGGGTAGGGCGGGACTGATGAAATTTAGCGAAATCAAGCTCATCCTCACCCCCAAAAAACCTCAGTGCGTCCGCTGGGCATGCTAATGGAATTGGTTGAAAAGCGGCTTCAGCGGCAGCTGCGATCTTACGCTCCACCTTTAAATCTCCTAATGTATCGACTATCTGCTTCCAGACGCGGCTCATGTCCACCGCATGTTGAGACCCATTAGCCACTGATTCCCATAAGTCTTTTTCTATTTCTTTCCATATATCCACATTAAAAACCGCACTAGCCTCTTTAAAATGTCCTCTCCTTTGTCCCCAGGTCAATATGTCCTCTAATGCCCATTTTTCCACTTTTATCCCTTTCATAGAAAGGATATGCTTCAGAATGTCTCTTGCCTTTTCTTCTTCTTTAGTACTATTGGCTCCCATTCTGAACCTCGCCGCTGCTTACCTTTTCTTCCAGCACGCTGATTTGTCTGTTATCACGTCCCTCTCAAAAACCCAGTTATGGTCCTGCCGGCTCCTGACCGCGGCAAGTCCCCTGCCTTTTCTTTTCCCTCCGACTCCGATCCTGTAGAATCGTATCACATCGGGGTCACCAACTGTAGTGTGCAGGGACAGACTCCAACAGCACAGCCTATATGGTTGTAATCAGAAGTCACTTTATTAAGTGCAACAGGCTATATTTATACACGAGACAATACTGCTCACACACCCAGGTCACTTCTAATTGGCCCCACACTCAAACCCAGAGTCTGTCCACTCACGCTTCAAACACTTTTTATTGTCTGGCGATTCTCTTGGTTTTCCTCCTTCAGCACCCTGTTTTTCTCCTCTTATCCTCCTGTTTTGCCAGGTGCTCTGCTTTTCTCATCCTTAGTCTTATCTCCTCCAGGTCAGGTCAGGTCAGTGTCGGTTTTATTTCGGCCTTGCAGGCCTTAGCATAACTACTTCTAGCTAACAACTATTTCTGTGCTACTCTTATCAATCCCTACACCTGATCAGAAATATGTTGAAATAAGAAAATCTAATTCAAAAGTGCTATAAATCCACACAAGTAAAACTATGATATTGATATTGTTAAAGAAACAGTTTTCCATGTACAGAAATGTAGAATGGAGCAGTGTGGTAGATTGACCTTGTCTGGGTGCCTGATGCCCACCAAAGCTGCTCCATCACACCCCTCCTCAGCTGGACAGGGGAGAGAAAATATAATGAAAGACTCATGGGTCAAGATAAGGACAGAGAGAGAACATTCATCAATTACCATCATGGACAAAACAGACTTGACTTGGGGAAAAATTAATTTAATTTATCACCAATTAAATCAGAGTAGGATAATGAGAAATAAAAGCAAATAATAAAAAACACCTTCTCCCCAATCCTCCCTTCTTCCTAGGCTTAACTTTATTCCCGATTTCTCCACCTCTAGCAGAGTGGGGGGTGGGGAATGGGATTCACAGTCAGTTCATCACACATTCCTTCCGCAGCTCCTTCCTCCTCAGGAAGACAACTTCTCACACTCTTCCCCTGCTCCACCATGGGGTGCCTCCCATGGGAGACAGTCCTCAGTAGCCTGCTCCAGGGCAGGCCCTCCACGGAGTCACAGCCTCCTTCGAATGTATATGCCTCCTCTGGTGTGGGGTCTTCCATGAGCTGCAGGTGGATATCTGCTTCACAATTGTAGTGGGTCTGGCTGAGCTGCTTTTCCCCATCCAGCCCTCATACTGCAATACAGGGAGATGGAGGGTGTTGATAACACACCCGTGTTATGACTGCCAGTGCTCACACAGCACCAGAGCCTGGGCGGGCAAGATGGGGGAGAGGATACAGCCGACCTGAGCTGACCAGTGGGATATTCCATACCATATGACGTCAGCTCAACTATAAAGGGAGAGGGCAGGAGGAGGATGGGGGGGCATTCTGCTTTGTCCTTCAAGCGGCTGCTTCGTATTCCTGGAGCCCTGCTTCCTGGACTCGGCCCGACATTGCCTGCGGATGGGAAGTAGAGAATAACATCTTATGTATCATAAACCACGGCTCTTTGCGTCTCATTCTCTCCCTGTGTGCCTTGCTGACGGGGGTTGGGGGGAGTGATAGAAGGGCTTGGTGGGCACCTGGTGCCGTGCCAGGGTCAACCCACCACGACCATTAACTTTTTTATGAATAAAGATTCCATCCATTAACTAGTAACGGTTATGTTTACTATATGGGGTTAATAAAAGGCAAGTAAACAGCGCTGGGTGCTTATCCAGCCGCACGGGCAACTGCTGCTGTTGTAGCCAAAACTCTATTGGGAAATGTCATACCATGCTTTGGTGTAATTGGACATACTGATTCTGATCAAGGAACACATTTTACGTCCAATGTGTTAAGGGCTTTGACCACAGCCCTGGGCATTAAGTGGGAGTACCACACCCCATGGCATCCTCAAAGTTTGGGGCGGGTTGAAAGAATAAATCAGGCTATTAAACAGCAATTGGCTAAATTAATGATTGAAACTCAGTTATCATGGGTAAAATGTTTACCTTTGGCGTTACTAAATATTAGAACTATGCCCCATCGCGAAACTGGAATTTCACCTTATGAGATGTTATATGGGATGTCATACTCCCAGGGAATGCCTCTGGATCATTCTCTGATAGAGAATTATGAGGAATGAAACTATGTAATCATGGTGAGAAAGCAATTAGAACAATCATGGAAAAGAGGAATTTTGGTACAAAGTTCCCCATTAGGATTTGCCATCCATAAGATACAGCCAGGAGATAAGGTCTTAATAAAAACATGGAAGGAAGAGTCACTGTTACCCCAGTGGGAGGGTCCATATCTTGTTCTTCTCACTACTGAAACAGCTATAAGAACAGCTGAAAAAGGCTGGACACACGCATCTTGGGTAAAGGGACCTATAACTACTGAAGCTTGGAGGGTCGAGTCTGCTCCTGGACAGTTAAAGTTGAAATTGAAGAAAAAAATGGACTAATTTGGGACTTATATATATATATATATCTCTTGGCAACCAGTGGAATTCCATACAAAAAGAATGATTAATATCTAAACAAAGAAGCCTTGGTTTAGGGAAGTGGATCTGAAGGAAAGGCACTACTGAGTTGTAGTCTCCGAAAAGGTTGTCGAGGGTTAAAAGATAACGACTTGAAGGAACCAGGCTTATGGAAGGGGGAAGGCAAGACCTGGGAAGGAACCACTACTGTGGCATATAACCGGTCTATCAAGGGCTGCAATCCCTTAGGGTATTGACTGCCGGGTAGAATGGCCTCAGCCGGACTTCTCCTGTTCCTGGGCATAGTCAGCTGGTTTCTGGACCCTCTGCATTCTGACAACCTTAGGCAGTCTCAATTGGTATATGCCTACTAAAAGAGATAAGAATATGTAAGGAACAAAGGTCAAGTATGGGATCCCAACGGTTGCTAAGAATATCAAATGATGTAACAGATAACTCTATTGTAAAAATACTAAAGATAACGATCAGATTTTCCAGGAGAGGACCACCCTACAAGCCAGAAGAATATAACATTCTGCACGAGCATATCATCCTTACTCGACATGGACCCTTGTATACAGACTTGCCTGCAGTGGAATTGATGCAATTTCTTCAAGGCTCACACCTCACCTTCAGACTTACCCGTCTATATTCTACCTGGAAGTATTAAGGACAAAATAGTAGGAAGTGGAAACATGTTTCTTTTTATTATACTGTTCTCATGTTGCCAGTTGGGTCAGGGGCAGGAGTGGAAAAAGAACTTTTTTATTTTGGAGGAAGAAGTGGCAAAAACTTTTAACCTTGGTAGTTGTTGGATTTGTGGAGGACCAGGGGGATCTGAGAGCTGGCCGTGGGTAGCCAGTCCAGTTGAACCCAAGTGGTGGGCTAGCACTTGGAGCAAGGTCCATAATGGAACAGGATTTTGGGAAGAGGAAGGGAGTCCATGGTGACTTTATTCTTCCGAAAGGGGCATTTATTGTTTCAGAGCAAAGCAATCAATTGATGCATCTCTGGCAGGAGGGAGTGCCCAAAAGTGGGAAAAAAATGAATGGCCGCCTGAGCAAATAATCCAACATTTATGGACCAGCCACTTGGAATCCTAGTGAATTAGTATCTGGTGCACGGGAACTCATTTATAATTTAAACCAAATAATCAGGTTACAAGCTGTCCTTGAAATAATAACCAACCAGACAGCAACAGCTCTTGATCTCCTCCCTGACCAATCCACCCAAATGAGGAATGCCATATTCCAACACCAGGTGGTATTAGATTATTTGTTAGCAGAAGACGGGGGAGTGTGTGGAAAATTGAACAAATCCAATTGTTGCCTACAGATAGATGATAATGGAAAAGTAGTAAAACGGATAACAAAACAGATAAGACAATTGGCCCATGTACCAGTACAAACATGGGACATGGTTTCTTGGCTTCCAGGTGGGCCATGGGTTAAAAGAATGTTATTTCTGTTTTTATGTGTTGTTGTAGTTTTGATCTTTAACCTATGTATGATACTCTGCTTTACAGTGCACATCTGGCATGTAGTTAAAAGTATGCAATATATCATCACCCCAATAAGCTATGCAGAAGGATCTGGAAAAAATGGAAAGCCTTTAATGATTCTGAAAACCTATGATCCGAAACCAGAAGATACTGAAATTAGATTGGCTCTTACTAAATTTGAAGAAAAGACACAAATTGATGATATTAAAAAGAAGGTGAGGGATTGTGATATATGGTGTCAAAATACATGTTGGTGATGTGGTGAGGCATGCTGGGAGAGTCACTAATGTAGATAAGCTGTGGAAAAGTACTGAACCAACAGAAGCAGGAATGAAACAAAGTTTTCACATGATGGTTGGTGATTGGTCAAACATGCTCATCATTTGTCTGGCCGCAACATTTGTGTCCCAGATGGACCTTATAAGGACAAGGAGATGAGGTGGAGGTCGGGTGAAGGACGGAACCAGTGAGGAAGACTACAAACTTCATCGTGGACGACCACCAGAGAGACCACCAGGACAGGGAATGCATGTGCTAAAGCGGGAACGCCCCTTCCAAAACACTTAATTACAATGACCCTCCCTCTTCTTGGAATAACTATGAATATGTATTAGGATAAAAAGTATAAAAGAGGATCTGTTGTTGTGTCCTGTGCGCGTGTTGGTAGAGCGAAGACTCCCAGCGCACCCAGCGCTGTTTACTTGCCTTTTATTAACCCCATATAATAAACATAACCGTTACTAGTTAATGGATGGAATCTTTATTCATAACACCCTTTTTAAATATATTATTAGAGAAGTGCTATCACTGTCACTGATTTGCTCAGCCTTGACCAGTGGCAGGTCTGTCTTGGAGCTGGTTGGCACTTGCTCTATCAGACAGAGAGGAAGCTTCTGACAACTTCCTTCAGAATCCACTCCTGTAGACCCCCACTACCAAAACCTTGCCATAGAAACCCAGTACAAGCATACTGACCTTTTGTAGCCAATTTGTACAAGCATGAAAGCAAAGCACTGAAGCTGACTGCAAAACATTGTTTCCCTACTCCTGTTAAATGACTGTTTCATGTCTGTGTATTTGTGTGTATATGTTACACACACATACAATTCATACTACTGTATTCCTGTATGAGAGCTAAGTCACTTCGGGAGGGAAAAATTCATTTTACTAAAGACTAATTTAAATAAAGTAGGTTAGGATTTGGAAAGCTTCATTATAAAATGAAACATAAGCACGAAACTTTGGTAAGAGGCACAAATGCTTTATGTCTTGTTTAAGGAATATTCTGAAACTTAGCAGAAATATTTTGCAGTTCTGTGGATGAAATGTCCAAACTGAATTGTTTCCTCCTATACTAAATAGAGAATAGCCAGGAAACATTGCAAAATAAAGTTTCAGATCTCTACTGTTTAGACATATGAGGATATTTAGCATTTAGCATGAACAAGACCTTGGGATTTCACTGGATTGGTGATGATGCACTATGTTTCTGTCTCATAGATTTCCAGTATATGTTTACCTAATTTTTTCCTAAGCCTACACAGAGGGTGAGAGGTAGCATCCAGGCCGAAAAAATGTTCTGATTGCCTTAGTATGAGCATGAAGACTTAGCACCATTAAAATAAGAAGAAAAGAGGGATGACCTTTATGAATGGTATCATGGCATTAGATACATGAAGAAGGAAATGTAAAACTGAAGGGAAACTTTACTATTAATATTTTAATGCTCTTGTTTATTAAATGAGAAGTGGGCTTTACAGTTATCTCTCCTCTCTACATCACATCTAATTCTAACATCTCAGAAAAATCTTAACCTAAACCACTCACAATTTTAATTTAATGAATCTGAAACCTCATTGTTTTACCTCCTACATCTCCTTACCCATCTTCTGCTACTTCTCTGTCTCTATACAGTGTCCCCTGAGGCCTTGATTCTGTATAATGAAAGTTTTGTGCTTGGGTCTGCATGTAGTCACTGGTGTTGCAGGACACAAGACAGTCTGCTTGTGTATACTGCAACTGAGAGGGTCTGGATTTTAAATGTTGGATTGGCTTGCATTACAAAGTGCCATTCATTCAAAGGTTCTTGGTAGATGATCTAGGAACAAAGCAGGCTGTGGATCTGGGTTTGGCTTTCTAAGGATGCCAGAATTGGTGTGACAAGATAGCATGACTGAGTTTATAGGGCAAGGCTATGCCTGACTAGGGGAGGCAGTGGTAAATCTTATGTGCTGACAGTTGTCTGTCTCCCCTCCTAATGGAGCATGCACTCTGTCATACACTCCAATTCAACAGCAGATTTGCTGTCTTCAAAAGTTCCATTCGGTAAAGGTATATAAAACAATTTTGCTGCTTTGAAATGGAAATGTTTATGAACTGACAGTCTTCTCTCCCTTAGTTGATTGCAACACAGTTCAGTGCAGGGGTGACAATTTGAAAGGGGTGCCAAAGAGATCAAAGCAGCCAAGCTGAAAGGCTAATATATTCTCAGAGGCAGCTGGCAGAAAACTTAATGAATACTTTAGCCTATATAATCACAAAGAAGATATGGGGAAGAAATAGAATAATAGACACATTTTCTGGTGAAGAAAATGGAGCACAACTGAAGCAATTCAGGGTGGTTTTGGAGTCCTCTGCTGGTTTTTTTTACCTCACTAAAAGGATCTTGGTCTTGGGTAGTAAAGCTGTCTCTAGGCTCACAGTATTTTAACAACTGGTGTTGAGTTTTTGTTGAGTCTTTGCTTGAGATTCACTCAATTCATGCAAGGCATGAGGGAGGAATAACTAGGAAGCATCCAATCTCAAGGATGGGACAGAAGCTGTCCCAGAATTGCTAAACTGTGACATATTCAGGTTTGACTTTAGTGCTGGACAGTGTAACTGGGAGCTGGAGTTTATGAGGAGGACAGGGCAGAAAAGGAGAGAGAAACTTTACCCATAGTTCACTCAAGTCAGGGAAATTCTCAGGACAGCTAATTAATCTGTAACCTGACCAAGCACTGAGGAATATCTGAGAATATCAAATGTTATGAGGCATATTTAGCTTCCTAAAATGTTTATGTTATCCCTGTGCTGCTGTGATGCCTATTCTGTACAGCTGGGGTAAGCAGACACACAGTAAGCAAGTATGAGCAACAATTAAAAACTATTACCTAAATTACCTGTATCATTGTGTAAGAAACTGGCTTTGAAGTCAAAAGTAGTGAGAATTTTGCTTTTATTTCTTATTTGTAGACTGTTGAGCTGTGCCTCTCCTTTATTGCAATAATAAAAAGAATTTTACTTTTGTCATGGACTGCCATCTAGCTTCAAATAGGCACTGTGCAAATACAGAGCAGAAAGATGGATATAGCCCTAGACCAGGAATGGTATGTGTTTGTGTCTCATCCAGTGAAATTATTGTAATTCATGTCAATGAGGATAGTTTATTGGGTCAAAACACACAAGATCACAGCATGCCCGTGTTAAGTGGGATTCTTTTAATGAATATGATAATTACTACAGCCTGAAACACTTAATGTTCCTCAGTTGTAGGCAAATAAGTGTGGGAAAGAAAACTGCTTTCCTTTGTCAGCTATGTAATAAAAAGTGTCATTGCAAAAACTTAATGTCACGGTTTAGGGTCAGGGTGGCCCTTTAGATCTATAACAGACGCTCTCTGTTAACCCCCCTCCCTCCCCAAAGGGGAAGAGAAAGGGAATAAGGGAGAGAGACTTAGCGATTAGAAAAGAAAACTAGAACAGCTTTAATGAAAATTAAATTAATAATAATAAAAATGGAATATATACAAATACATATAAAACCAGTATCGAACCCAACCCCCTCCTGATGGTAATTACATAACCATCACCACTGATGCTGTGGAGCAGGCACTGGGGGAGTCCCAGACTGGGCCCCGCAGCAGACAGGAGCTGTGTTCAGGACCTGGATTCTGGTGATACACGGAAAAACTCCACTACTAGAATAAGTAGTAAAGTAGGTACGTTTATTCCAGCGCTGGGACTCATGGGGGATAATTCCTCCAAAGTCATGCGTGCCCCCAGCTGCTTTCAGCTTAGTCTATATTGGGTTACATGTTCCATATTCATTAAGTTTCACAATAGGCCTATACATATTCATTACCTAGCCCAGCCTCGCTTCATATTATAATGAACCCAAAAGTCATTTACAGGTCTATGTCAAATATGATGTATATGGGATGGAATACCTCCTTGGTCAGTTTAGGGTCACCTGTCCTGTCTGCTCCACCCTGCAGGTGCAGCCTTTCACTTTCTGCACCCCCCAATGTGGTACACAGGACCCAGCAGTGGCCTTGGTCTGCATACCAATCCTTGGTAGTAACTCTAACCATGGGGTGTTATCACTGATAGAAGCAGACACTGCCTGTGAGAACAGGCTGCTAACTTCAGAAAGTGCAGTTAGTTATAAGAACTGAGCTGAAAAGTAAAATTACTTTACAGAATTAGTTCTGTTCTCACTCAGACCAGGACACTTAAATATCCAGAGGGCTCTATAAGCTCCATCATTCCTTTTCTCAGAGGGGTATAAGTGACTCAGGAATTCATTTGTGAAAGAAAAGAAAGCAGTTAGGGATGGTCTAATTCCAATTAGATTCATCACCTCCTGACCAGAGGAATGGGAAAGGGGGAAGTGGGATTGCCTGAAGGTAACCTAAAATAACCTAAGACTAATTAGCATGGTAAAAAAATCACACCCCTAGGAGGAGACCTTACATGCTAATGTTAGATTGCCTCTGTATAATGAACTAGACACTGATTGTAGCACGAACAGAAGGGCGTTATTTAGATAACCAAAAGGTGACCAATGAACAAGTATTGTGCAACTTTTTATTTTTTGTAAACCCTACAACCCCTCTGAAGAGGCATGGCAGCTTTGTGAACTATCCTGGCATCTTTTTCTTACAGAACTGCATTAAAGGTTAGAAGGTGGATCTCAACTCTGTGTGCTCATTAGCATTGTGCACCAGGCATGAACCTAAACCTCAACTGAGAGACAACACTAACTTGTCTCTGCAAGGGGCCGCTACCTGGTGCCAAGCAATATATAACAACAGGGGAACTCCATGATCATTTTTATTCAGGACAGTCTTCTAGGCTCAAGCAATTTGTGGCCAAGGATTCTCTTAGCCAACAGAAGCATCATTCACATGAGTGAAGGCTGCCAGGCATCATTTTTCTTCTTTGAACTTACCCAAATGCTTTCTAAACCCATGTAAGCATCTGGTACCTAAAAGGTCCTATGCCTAGAGGCTCTCCGTTGCTTAACTGTGTTACTGAAGAAGAATCTCTTTTGTTTGTTTTGAGTCTACCACCTTGTGTTTGCAGGTTTTATATGTAAGGTAAGCAACAGTCATGCTCTATTCATCTTCTCCTTTCTACACATAATTTTATAGATTTCTATTAATGACATCCTTTCCCACACCCACTATCCCATTCCTAGTCTAAAGAATATAGTCTCCTTAGTCATTCCCCATCTGAAGCTATTAGAGCTTTTCTAGTTGGCCTTGTTGCTCTTTTCTGATTTTTTTTTTCTCCAATTTTACAGGCCCAGAACTACTTTCCTGTCATGTTTTTGGCACATAATGGATTAATAATGTGGCACATCATTCTATCCCTTTCCTAGTAATTCTTGAACCTTGATTTTCTCTTTTGACAGAGCATTGAACAGATACTTTCATAGAACAGCTTATGATAGTCAAATATCTTGGTTTTGATGTGAAGTAAATAAAATATTTGGATATTGATTTAGGAGGCCTGATTTGCTAATGTGAAATAGATTACAACTCAGCACTTTTGGCCATTCTGGAAAGGGGAACAACAATTGAACAAGTTAAGTCTTCTCCCCATCCCTGGTTACCACTAGAGCCAGAAGTGGCCAGGTTGATGCCCTCCCTTTTTTTGGTTTTGGTATGGCAGCAGAGCTGTGTTGGGGAAATGGCTAGAAAACAAGGGCCATGTATCTTTAAAGGAAATGCTTGCTGAGGCTCAGCAGAAGTTATAGCAAGGAACAGCAAGGTCAGTATGTCCTTGTGATTGTGAGCTGTATGATAACAGAATGTTGTGGTCGAAGGAATGAGGATGTGGGTTGTAACTATCACTGCAAGGGGGGTTGGATTATGAAAATGTATTCTTTAAGCAATAACCAATGAGTAACGGACAAGTGTGCCTATTAATAAGATGACTGTATACAAGCACCCTTCTGATCTCTAATAAACAAAGTTTGCCTACCAATCATATTGATTTACTGCATCTTCCCTCACCGCTCCGCACAGCTGTAACTTTTATCCCTGCCAGGTGAGTTTTGGGGCAGAGAGGCTCTTGGAAGCAGTCAGCAGGCACTGACTCAGCAGGAGGAGAGTGGAGTAGTTTCATACACTGCACATGCCACTGATGTCTGGGCACATTTTGGAGCTATTTTATTTTGAATGCTTTCTGAGCTCCTGTGTACAGCAGGCTGTGATGGAAATTTCCCATGATAATCTGTTGCAAAACACATAAATATTCAAGGAAGAACTTTTAAGTATATAGGAAAATGCAATGCTTTACCTGGATAAAATGACTCCTTGCTACCCACCTGGAATATTCACATCAGTTTTATTTTTAGTCTGCTGGAAAGTAAATCTGAGCAGACAGTCTATACAGGCTATTAGGAAGCAAAACAGTAGCTGCTTGACTTTGCTTTGGAAAAAAAGAATCATAATGCTATTTTAAATTAAATATATATGGATTTATTTTAATAGCTGTCTCTTTCTTTGTGGGAATAAATTGGGCTGCGGATGACGACCTTGAGGTATGCTTGAGAATGGCAAAGGAGGAAGCACAAAGCAGTGAAGCAAGAAGATAAAGAAGAAGAAGGTAGAAGATAACCAGGATGGGGGGTGGGTGGTGATGGAGGCAGTGTAGATAGACAATTATGTATTAGCTTAGGACGTGTGAACAGCTCGTGTATAAGCATGTAGAACCAATACTGAGTGTGCACGTGATCAGGAAATTTTAGGGTATAAATTAAGCTGCAATTTGATAATAAAGTGTCTTTGCTTTATAGCTCCCATAGAGTTGTGTGAGTCCAGTATCCTCCCGCATTTGGGGACTAGTTTGAATCTTGATTCTGTTTTGTCTAAGTGAGTCTTTCTTGGGAAAATGAAATTAATTTGGCTTTATCTTGAAGAGTCCCCCCATGTAAACATTGTGTTAATGTCTTGGATTTCAATAATAGAAATGACAATGTCTCACTTAAAGACATTCAGACAACCTGAATTTAAGTAAATAATTTTGAACTCCCTGAATGGCTGGTGAATGGACACATGTCAGCCTTCAACTCTTCCCAGGAGTGATTCAGATGCCTTTCATTATCTATGTAGACATCCCTGAATATAAGCTGAAGCACTTAAGTCTGATGCTGTTATAAATGAGACCAAAATTGTCTTTAAATAAAAAGGTAAAAATTTATTAGTGATGGGGAATGAGCAAGCAGCGCTGGGTGCGCGGGGAGTCTGCGCTCCACCAACACACACACAAGATGTCAAGCAGGCAGGCATTTATTACACTAAATCATGCATATCCAACAGCGTTAACTACATATTCATTATGTGGGGTTGGATTATTATAATCAGGTCCAGGAACTCACTATCACGGGTCTCCTCCCTTTGGCACTTGCGCACTGCTGTCTGGTGGTCATGGGCTGGGGTCTTCAGAAGGAAGGCCGCCAGTCTTCCTCACAGTGTACTTTTCACCTTTTGTCTCAAGATGCAGAGTTGCGATGAGTCAGAAATCACAGGGCTGGTGTGACCTGGCTTGTCTGTGGGAGGCTCTCCTGTATTCCTCCCTGTCTTGGAGTTAGTTTCCCTTATCTACAAAGACCAAGACTACACAAGACAGGCTACAGGATTTATGAGAACCTTGATAACTCTCAAGGCTATGTAAGACAGGCTACAGCTTACAATTATGTAAGGCAAAACACAGCTTATAACTATGTAAGACAAAGCACAGTTTACAACTATGTAGAACAAAACACAACTTACAACTATGTAAGACAAAACACAGTTTATGGCTATGTAAAACAAGCTGCAATTACAAGGCTACTAAACAAAAAATTATGATGACATTTACAACTCAGGCCTCGGCCAGGCCTGTATCCGGTGGGAGCGGGGATGATGTCCTGGAGGGCCGAGTCCCCAGCAGGTCAGAATACATTTGGTACCTTTCCATACCTGATCTGGTGCTTTTATTAGAGCAAACCAGCCCAAGCAATTGGTTTACCTGTTCCCTTTTAACAGCAACCCCCTGTTGCCACATCTTATTGACACAAATCATCCAATTTTCTTCATTACAATGCCTAATGTAAGATGGTGAAAGTATCCTTTGCTGAAGGATACAGTGTCTCGTCCCACTCAGTGGACAATGAGGGGGGTGAATCTTTGTGATCCCCTGAAAGAGGCTGTCCCTGCTCAGCAGGGCAGCCGGGGCGGCAGAGTCACAACACTGACAGTGAGCTCTTAAAGGTAAATGGGGTGAGCACTATGTGGAGGTAAATGAGGACAAGCCATATTCACAGACCCGTTATGTTGCAAGAACATGACATCTTCCTCCTGAGCAGGGGCTAATAATTGTAGGAAAAAGCCTCCAGACAGTATGAGGTGTATACTGCCTTAAAGTGGGTATCACATGAAAGTTAATTGCAAAAGAATATAATTTATGACAAATCATGTGAAAGTCTTTTAATGTTGATTTCCCAGAGAGGAAGACATCAGATGGCATATTAATTGCCATAATTTTTCTTCTTTATAATTTGTGCTAACCCAAACCATTTCCAACACAGCATCAATCTTTTAGTTAATTTACGGTGCTGTTTATTGCAGATGTTAACCAACTTCAGACCATCTAGTGGAGCATAAATTTGCAAACTGACTTAATCTATAATTACTGGTATTATATTTTTACTTTGAAAAATATATAAATATCCCTTTATTATAACCATATTTGTATGTAGATATGATACCTGTAATCCTTATTCCTCTGCCATTCTTGTCTACCACAAGAGATTTCTCCCTGAGATCTTAGTCATCTTTGTATGGATGGATTTTCTCTTGAACATATACATTGCAGATGCAAAAAACATTCATCCCATATGGTTGTATTTCAGAGAGTGTTATTTCATTTAAGACAAAGCCACACCACAGACTGTTTTAATAATATGTATGGTGCTCAGAAACATTCTTCAGAACAATTTAATTTAACACAGATGTAGCCTAAGATGTTAAACTTCATTTAATTCATGACTTTGGGGTTGCTTTTCTGTTTTGATCCTTTAGAGGAAGCAAATTTCTCCCCCATCCCCCTCCCACTCCCTCCCATGGAAGGATTTAGCTTACACAATTCACAAATCTTTCAATTCCTGTCAGTCTTGTGGATGTCTGCATTTCTGCCTTGATTTCAAGGTGTTGGAGCAGGTCCAGAGAAGGGCAAGAAAGCTGCTGAAGGGTCTAGAGAACAAGTCTTATGAGGAGTGGCTGAGGCAACTGGGGCTATTTAGTCTGAAGAAAAGGAGGCTGAGGGGAGACCTTATAGATCTCTACAACTACCTGAAAGGAGGTTGTAGAGAGGTGGGTGCCGGTCTCTTCTCCCAAGTAACAAGTGATAGGACAAGAGGAAATAGCCTCAAGTTGCACCAGGGGAGGTTTAGGTTGGACATTAGGAAGAATTTTTTCACCGAAAGGGTTGTCAAGCACTGGAATATTCTGCCCAGGGAGTTGGTTGAATCGTCATCCCTATCTGTGTTAAAAGTCATGCAGATATGGTGCTTAGGGACATGGTTTAGCAGTGAACATGTAGAGTAGGGTTAATGGTTAGACTCGATGATCTTTGAAGATCTTTTCCAACCTAGATGATTCTATGATTCAGGTCCCTTGACTGGAGATGGTACAGCAAACAAATTCATCTTGATGTCCTACAGAACTACTGGGTGGTACCGGGTGAGGCCGCATCTGGAGTATTGGGTCCAGTTTTGGGCTGCCCAGTTCAAGAAGGACAAGGAACTGCTGGAGAGGGTACAGCAAAGGGCTATGAAGATGATTAGGGGACTAGAACATCTCTCTTATGAGGTAAGGCTGAGGGAGTTGGGTTTTTTTAGTCTGGAGAATAGAAGACTGAGGGGGGATCTTATCAATGCTTATAAATACTTAAAGGGTGGGTGTCAGGAGGATGGGGCCAGTCTTTTTTCAGTGGTGCCCAGTGACAGGATGAGAGGTAACAAGTGCAAACTTGAACATAGGAAGTTCCATATAAACATGAGGAGGAAGTTCTTTACTTTGAAGGTGGCAGAGCACTGGAACAGACTGCCCAGAGAGGTGGTGGAGTCTCCGTCTCTGGAGCCATTCAAAACACGCCTGGGCACAGTCCTGTGCAACCTGATCTAGGTGAACCTGCTCTGTCATGGGGGTTGGACTAGATGATCTCCAGAGGTCCCTTCCAACCCCTATCATTATGTGATTGTTATCTGCATTTTTTTCCTTTGAGGTAAAAGGACCTATGGATCATATCAGCGATATTGTTCTTTAACATTTCTTGTAACTAGAACATGACTTGAATGAGGGCTGAAATCTGGCTGCAGAGTAGCCTCAGTGAGTATATGTGATGGGGACCACCCAGGCCTTCAAAACTTTTAATATTAGCATCTTGTAATCCTTACACTTCTGAAACTTCACACTCATGCTCCTGTGATCATCCTGTCTCCATTCTGATTTAGTGTGGCTTATTGAAGGTTTCCTTAGTTCTATACTGTTTTGGGGGTAGATTCACCAAATTATTAAATATGAGAACATATGGCTTTTGAGTACCCCATGGTCCTTTGTCCAAGTTAAGCTTCTGAGCTCCCTGAGCATGGAGGTGGTAGAAAGTTAGGGACCCAGGAGCAAGGTTCAGAAGATGTCAGTTGAATACACTGAAGGGGAGAAATCCACACTTTAAAACAATCCACCTCCCAATCGCTTATGTCAGGCTGAATGTTAGCACATCCTTCTGCTTGTAGTCTTCAGCCTTGAGCACTCTAGGTGTCTGAACAAGATTAACACCTCTCCCCCATTTAACAAAAGCAATATTTCTGCCAAACTTTGAGGAAGGTTTTATACTTGAATCTCAAAACATCTTTTTCAGATGTACTATTAGGATCTAAAAGGAAGGGAGCTATGTCTGTCACTGTCAGAGAAAAAAAAAACCCTAACCTAGCTTTGACATGCAAACTATGGGTTTGGGATTGGATTGGAATAATATTGGATGGAAGCAAGCACTGCTATCCACTGTCAACACTTTTGTACCCAAGTGTTTTCTATGTGGAGTTTCACCAGTTTTACAGTATCTGCTGGGTTAGAACACACAATTCAGATAGGTAGGGAAAGTCTGAAGTGTAAAATCTTGCTTAAACTGAAATGTGAAATGAAGTTTTATGACTGTGTTGGATTTAAGGTGTAGATACTCCAGTGCAGAACCATTTTGATGCTGCAGGCTATCAGGTTTGTTAGGGGGACAACATGCCTGAGTTGTTAAATTGGACATCTCAAGAATATTGAAATATTGGAATCTGCCATTTAAAGCAAAACTTAGATGCCTAATGTGCCTTAGGATCTTCTGAGAAGTCTTATGAACTTTGTCTTTTAAACTGCAAATCCTTGCTAATTATCTTGCTAATAATGTAGTGTCTCAGCAGAATTCTACCAAGAGTCTACATGCAACCCCATGTTGCATTGTCTTGTGTTTCAACATAGATAAGTACATTTGGATTTACATCTCTCTCATTTGTGATTCTTGAGAGACTGTGGGGAAAACTACACAAGTTTATAAGAGTGAGCAGCAGTATTTTTTTTGAGGGGAAGAGGGGGATAATAGGCACCTTACTCCCACATACAAGCCAGTGCCATAACTCATCTTCTTTGCTAACCTTTTCTTCAGTAAGGCACTATATCTTGCAGATTCCAGTGTTGTGCCAGCACACAGTACTTACCTAATGCTGCGTAATGGTGAAAGTACACAAAAGCCTGTTTTTCCACCTGGTGGTATGTGTTTAAACAAGGTGCATCTGCAGAAAAAGTTCTTTCAATGGGGTATTAATACCTTACATTAACCATGAGATCTTGGAAGATATCATTAAAATATTTTTTAAAGCACAGTAGTTTGGATTCTTTTTCTACTCGAGTCATAATTTTGGTATCTCAATCTTTATATTAACACTAAGAAGGGATTATGGAAATAAATGAACTTGCATGTCGTGGTTTAGGGTCAGGGCAGCCCCTTAAACCTATAACAGACGC
>JANVCC010009476.1:401424-417323 GCA_025345505.1 Todiramphus chloris collaris
TGGTACACAAGACCCAGCAGTGGCCTTGGTCTGCACACCAAGCCTTGGTAGTAACTCTAAACATAAGGTGTTATCACTGATAGGAGCAGACACTGTCTGTAAGAACAGGCTGCTAACTTCAGAAAGTGCAGATAATTAAAAGAACCGAGCTGAAAAGTAAAATTACTGAACAGAATTAGTTCTGTTTTCACTCAAACCAGGACATTGCATCAAAGCATGGTGAAAATGGCAGTAATTACGGAGCTTGGTTTTGCTCTAAGTAAAGCATAAAGTAGCTTTAAAGAAACTGGTTGAGAAACAAATGAACTTTTAAAATAGAGGTAATATGAATAAGATTATTTTATTAATGGAAACAGAGCACTAGGTCACAGGTAAAAGAAACAGTATAAAGCTTCTATGTATATTCAGATCACTGCATTCCTCTTACCTGGAAATGCTTGTAGAAATGGGGAGGTTAGCTTCCTAACATAATTGATTTGAGGAAAAAACATACATGGTCTCACAGTCTCAAAGCTGCAAGGTTCTAGCCCCGCAGTTCTGAACCTGTTTTGACATGTCCTTTCTTTTGTGCCCATATTAATTTCAGAAATCGACAACAAAATTCACAAAGTTATTTTTTTCTTTGTGAAATTCATAATGTTTTGTTGAACAGTTGATCTTCCACTTGACTACAGAAGCAATTAAGTAAATATAACCTGTAAATACCAAATTAAATTTGAAACAGCTTGATGCAAATATTTTACATTTATTGGAAGGGTGCAGTAAAAAGGGGACTGCAGAAAAGACAAAGGACTATTCAAAAATGGTCTGCAGTTTACAAGAATATCAAAATTCTGTTTTGTAATAGCCTATGAAAATAAAAAGCTAACTTAAATTCAGAAGTGTAACTTTAAAGTATATGAAAAATTGGCAAATAAATACATTTTAAATGCATATCTATTTAAAATTATAAAGAACAGACAACTAATAATTGTATTACGTAGTTATCATTTTTTAACTTCTTTAAAAGCCAGATGATCTCATAAATGTAATTTTTGTTTTTTACATGTATACTTTTGGGAAGAAGCACCCATTTCCAATATTATGCATTATCAACCTGTTTCACAAATATATAAATTTTTATACAGCAAATAGTATAAAAGATGCTTTACCTGATATTAAACTTGACAATGAATACTTTGGCACAAACTTTAAAAAAAAATTAAACATGTTTGAAAACTGTATCTGTACTCCACTCAAGGTTACAAGTGTCAAAACTCTTGTGTGTGCTAGTGGGTCAGTGAATCAACTTCCCCACCTTTCTCAACATCCCTCCTGTCCTGGTTTGAGTGAAAACAGAACTAGTTCTGTTCAGTAATTTTACATTTCAGCTCAGTTGTTCTAACTAACTGCACTTTCTGAAGTTAGCAGCCTGTTCTCACAGACAGTGTCTGCTTCTATCAGTGATAACACCTCATGTTTAGGGTTACTACCAAGGATTGGTATGCAGACCAAGGCCACTGCTGGGTCCTGTGTACCACACTGGGGGGTGCAGGAAGTGAAAGGCTGCACCTGCAGGGAGGAGCGGACAGGACGGGAGACTCTAAACTGACCAGCGAGGTATTCCATCCCATATACGCCATATTTGGTCTAGAGCTGAGGGACCCGAAGGGTCTCTGGGCTCTTCTCTCCCCTCGTGGACTGCTTTGCCAGCTTTTGCTTGGCTTGGCTCGGGTCCTCTTTCGGTTCCTTCCTCGGAGCACCCAAGGAGGACTCTGTCTGTTCTGCCTTCGATCCAGTCTGCGTGTTCCTGAACCCGGTACCAGAATCCAGCTCCTGAACACAGCTCCCGTCTGCTGCGGGGCCCAGTCTGGGACTGCCCCGGTGCCTCCACAACATCAGTGGTGACGGTGATGTAATTACCATCAGGGGGGTTGGGTTCGATACTGGTTTTGTATATATTTGTATATATTCCATTTTTATAATTATTATTTTCCGTTTCATTAAAGCTGTTCTAGTTTCCTTTTCTAATCGCTAAGTCTCTCTCCCTTATTCCCTTTCTCTTCCCCTTTGGGGAGGGAGGGGGGTTAACAGAGAGCGTCTGTTATAGGTTTAAGGGGCTGCCCTGACCCTAAACCGCGACACCTCCTTCTTCTCCAGATGCCTAAAACTATACAAAGGAAAATTAACACATTCATTTGAAAAAAAAAGAAGCAGTCCTATATCTATTAGTTCAAATTCTTATATCTGGAGGGCTTTTGAATATGCATATAACTACGCAATTCTACACAAGGGATGGATAGATGATTGGTTTTGGCTTTCAGTCCTCAAGATGTCGTTGTCTGCCTGCCTTGTGTCCTACGTGATGAGTCTAAAGTCTGAGTTTTTCCTACTACATGTTTTTAGCATTTTAGTGAAAATTAGGTGGGAAGTTTGGTGGAAAAATCTTGTCAGTTACAGGTGATGACACAATTAACAGCGGAAACCTATTTTTCTTCTAGTTGGTAGGTCTATTGAAAAGTCTAAATCTGTGGCATGACCAAGCAAAAGGTGGAGGGAAGGAAAATAACGTTGTCACTATCTCTCCTTAAGCTCTACAACTTCAGGTGTTGTGAAGAATTGGCTACATTCAGAGATACAAGAAACTTTCAGTCTCCGGTGGATTTATTAGTGATTTGTAGAAAGCATAAGCATAGTATACAAAGGTACCATATAGAGTGCAAGACCTTCTCTATGACATCCTGGCTGCATCTATGCTACATATCATAATGAAAGCACTTGAATTGGTTACTTTAATTCAGCAGTTCCTTTAACTGAAAAAAATGGAGAGGAACAAAGGTACAGGTTTACCTTTGTGTAGAATTGAAGTGACATGTAAATGCTTCTATTGAAGAGATATTTTGTGGAAGCAATATTACTGTTCAAAATATCAGTAATTGCTTCAATTAAAAAATTTATATATTTAAAATGCATTAAGCCAAATCAACTTCATCATCTAATGAAAAATTAGGTTCCTTGTAGACTTTTATTGACCTGGTAATGCTTGTTGCTTGAAGTTGCAAGTTTCAGAATTTGGGAGGGATGCATAATTAAAGGTTATATGATGTAAAGAAGTCAGATTTCTAAAAGCAAAATGGATGCCAACAATGAAAATTAAGACTATTTGGAAAGTTCTGATAAGTAGAAGGCATGGTCAAATTGAATCTGAAATGGAATTGAAGAACTGGTATTAATTTTAAAGATAGTGTTTTGGATCTGTTCTGACAGAAAGATCATTCCTTTGGAAAGGGGTGTAACTGGTTTATTATTGTTCCATTAGAACAGGATGTTCTGTATTGTAAACTAGGCAGTAGAAAATGTCCTTCTGATGTGTTTTATAATGTGGACAATTCATTATGTATTTAGGATTCGTAACTTGATTAAATCATGATTTGAACTATGTGTTTCACCTTGGCTTCATGATTACTTAAATTTTCATGCAAACATATTGCCACAGGTATAAAGGTATAACATTACTATGAAACTTTTGAGTCAAATAAAGCCAGAGATACATTGGAACTTTTGTCTCACAAGAGTAACTTTCTTGAAGTAAGTGAAAGTGGAGTATCTGTGGTAGAGCTGTCAAAGTTAAGAAATGTTTGGGAAATGTAAATGGACAGATTCTTATAGTTTAGCAGTACAGTACAGCTAGAGCTGTTAGCCTATTGCAGCCCTGTTTAAAGAGCAGAAAGATTATTTAATAATGGAAGCACAAGTTCAGAGATAACTAGTTTACATATTAGTAATCCAAGGATTTTGTGTTGCTATTGCATTTAATATTTGTGGATTTTTTTATATGTTGAGTGGTCTAGTTTGAGTGCGAACAGAACTAATTCTGTTCAGGGATTTTACTTTTCATCTCAGTTCTTCTAACTAACTGCACTTTCTGAAGTTAGCAGCATGTTTTCACAGTGTCTGCTTCTAGCAGTAGTAATGCTCAATGTCTAGTTACTACCAAGGACTGGTGTGTGCAGAAAAGCTCTTGCTTATATTTGCTCCCATAGAAACCAAGGCCACTGCTAAATCTTGTGTACCACATTTGGGGGTGCAGAAAGTAAAAGGCTGCACTTGTGGGGAGGAGCAGACAGGACAGGTGACCCTAAACTGACCAACAAGGAATTCCATTCCCTATACATCATATTCAGTATAAATCTGAGGGATTACAAGGGTCATGCTCTCTTCTTCAATGACTGGCATCTTAGGAGGACTCTGTCCCTTATGCCTTTGATGCCAATCCATGTGTTCCTGAATCCAGTTGCAGAATCCAGCTCCTGAATCCTATCTGCCACTGAGTCCAGTCTGGGACTTCCCCAGTGCCTGCTCCACAGCATTAGTGGTAACGGTCAGGTAATTGCCATCAGGGAGGGGATTGGGTTCGATACTGGTTTTGTAGTCCTAAACCTAGATTAGAGATCCAAGTAGTGGCAATTTAGGAAAAACATATTTTTCCCCAAGCCTTCTTTGCTCGTTACAGTATGCACCCTATATTGTCCTATTGGATAACAGTTCATACTTACCTATATAAACAAAGTCAGTTGTTGCAAATTTTACTTACAAAGCTTTCAGTTCTTGTAAGATGGGGGAAGAAAGTATCAAGTTCACCTCTTCTATGTTTTCACTCTGTGACCTCAGTCAGCTGCATTTGAGAATTTTATTAATTTTTTTTTAAACACTTTTTGTTTTAGAGAAGGCCTTTATAAAGATGATCTGATATCTATAAATGAGCTACTTTCTTATAGCTATAATCTGAGAGCTGCAAAATATTAATGCAAGTAGCTAGCCACCTGTGGATGCTGAAAAGCTGCTAGCAGAGGGAGTTTCCTAGGTTCTCACAATATTCGGTGAGAATCCTGCCTTTCTCACACGTGTTATGAGAAACAGTAGGACGGTTTTGTAAACTAGACTAACACATGGTCTTTTGCTAAGTTCTGTTTATGGTACATTGGAAAAATATTTTGAAATGGGTGTTGTAGGACTTTAGCCAATCACCCTAGGAGATGGGTGATTACTGACCAATCGCCCTATGGGGCTAGGGTATATAAAATGGGGTTGTAAATTAATAAAGTTGCTTCTTTTGCCTGCTCTTGCTGAATTTATATGTTGCTGCATCTCTCCGCTCCCGGCATAAACAGCGACATTTGGTGACCCCGACGTGTAAGACCCACAACGGACCCAGCCAAGCAGCTCTCGGGAGGTACGCAACCGCCCCCCCCGAGGTTCGCGGCCGGGACCAGTCCAGGCTCCGGGGTATTAGAAAAGCCCTGCCGAGATGGGGACTTGCGACTTGAAAGAAAGCGTGGTGCTGTTGGCCTGGAAGAATTTCCTGGCCATCAAAGAGATCGCGGTTCCGGAGGACGCCCTCCGCGCTCTTTTGCAAGGGGCAGCTGAGCACCAGTTTCTTGTGACCTCCGACACCGCCTTTGATTTAAAGCTGTGGCGGCAGCTGGGCACCAGGCTCTGTCGTGAGCTCCCCGACGGGGACGACACGCTGATAGACTTGATTCGCACTTGGACAGATATATTTGCTGTGCTACTAAAGTCTGAAACTGGCGACGGGGGAGGGGTGCCGGCTTCAGAGGAGGACGCCGCTAAGGGGGACGCTACTGAACTCAGTGTAGCAGCCGGCGGAAGCCGCACCGAGGAGCCGTCTCCGGCCCCACAGGATCCGGTGCCGGTCCTCCAGCCCGTTCAGCGGCAATACACCTTGCCCCGGGATTCTGTTCCCCCAAATACCCTACGCCTGCAGAGCAGCTCGCGGAAATGCTTAAACAGAGCGATGGCTCGGAGCGCCCCTCGCTCCTTAGGCCAGCGGCTCTGGTCTCCTCCACGCCGCTCCCTTCGGCAAATATAACAGTACCAGTCGTTCCCACGGCCTCTCCGGTTGTCCGACCCAGTTTAACGGTAACCTGGGGCTCCACGGCAGCACCCAGGTTTTCTACGCGCGCGCCCGCTGCGTTCACGCCACCCTGGAGTTTTTCACGAGCGCCCGCGGCGCCCGGCAGCTCCGCGCGTGTGCCCCTCTCTGGCTGTTTTAATGCGCAGGCGCAGCCGCACATGATGGACTTTTTAACCCGGCAGCTGGCAGTGATGGAAGAATATCTGCCGAGGATATCTCAGCAGCTCGCGGAATTGCCCGAGGCGTTCCTGCGGCCGGCCGCTGAGAGAGCCGTGCCGGGCCGCCTCGGGCCGGAAGTGCCGGCTCCGGTTATTCCGAACGCGGAAGTGGCGACGGCTCCCGCAGTGGAACCGGCAGCGGGGGAAGAAACGGCGGCCCAGCCGGAGGCGGAGACGGCAGCTCCGGCGCCGCCGGCCGAGCTGACGGCCCCGACTCCAGCGGCAGAGGCGGCTCCGTCACAAGATCCGCCAGCACCGCCGGCAGCGCCCCAAACTACGCCGCCCCAGCCGGCTGCCTTGCTGCCCCCTGCGCAACCGACTGCGGCCCCCACCGCCGTACCGCCCTCTAACCCGTCACCCGTACCCTGCCCGCTTCCGCCGTTCGTACTGGGGTCCTCAGGGAAACCCCTGCCTGACGATTCAGGCAGTGAGACAGAGGGAACACTTGCCTCAGGGTGGAAGGCTGCGGTAACCGGTCGGCAGAAGAAGCGGTTGCTGCAGGGCCATTCTTGGACACTCCCAGACTGTACCATAACTGTCCGTCCAAGAAACAGCAGGCGTTTCTGGGAGTCGTTAAATTGCGGGCTCTAGAGGAGGGCAACTGGGATCTATTAAACAAACTGGGACTGCCAGAGAGGTCAGGGGAATTTATGCGGGATCAGGAGATTGCTATAACGCCTCAAAAGGGTGTGCCACTAACTCAAGGCAATAGTAACACCCCGCAAGGGGATGTCCAAGCCTATCCTGTGTTTAAGGCTGTCCCAAATTCAGGTCAACATGATAGACAGGACGTTTTTGCTTGGAAGGTTGTACAAGATTTACAATCCAAACTGGCACAGTATGGGGTTAGTTCTCCTGAACTCATGCAACTTCTTAGAGTGCTGAATGCTGATCTGCTTGTTCCATTTGATATTAAGCACTTAGCTGAAATCATACTTCAACCTGTACAACTTGAAGTTTTTGAGACTACCTGGAGAAAGATGTCTGAGAAGGTTGCACTACAGAGTAAGCGGTTGCCTTCCACTGACATTAGACGTGACGTTGAAGTAGATACCCTTATGGGACTAGAATACTACTCTAATCCTAATTTCCAGGCCACCTGGCCCCCTCAAATCCTAGAGCAAGCTCAAAAGGTTGGCATGGGAGCTCTATTTAAGACCATGGACATGGCTGCTCCTCAAACATGGTATATGAAAATACACCAGGGGCAGACAGAGCCATTTTTACTCTTTGTAGAAAAGGTTGCTGCTGCCCTTGAGAAGCAGGTTGAAGATAACTCATTGAGGCAGATGATGTGCATATGGGGCTAGGGTATATAAAATGGGGTTGTAAATTAATAAAGTTGCTTCTTTTGCCTGCTCTTGCTGATTTTATATGTTGCTGCATCTCTCCACTCACAGCATAAACAGCGACAGCCATCTAATTAGCCCTTCATCTCCAAAAAAAACCCAAAAAACCCAACACTCTGAAAATTCTAATTTAAGTCCTGCCTAAATGATGTCTAAAATCATGGTGTTCTAAAATGGCTAGTAATATACAACTTCCTGAAAATGAAAGAACTAAGAATTAACACACAAATTCTACACCTGGACATATATTCCAGTTAGAATTTTATGTAGAAGAGAAAAAGGGATATTATAATCCAAGTTGCAAAGAAAACCGAGAGTCATAGTGACAAACTTTGTGCCTTTCTTCCTCTGACTCTTGAGTCTTTTGTTCTTTCCGGAGGAATGGTATTTTTTATACAAACATTTTTCTTGGTGTCAATATTTTGAAATCTGATTGTAATGATTTTAAAAAGTTTAAAAGTTAATGTTTCTACTCTGCCTTGTTCAGCCTGCTAGAGGCTTAAAACATATTTCTTATGGCATAGAGAAGCAGTGGGTTTATTTTGACACTTTTCATGGAATGTACTTTTGTTTAGCTTTTGCAGGCTCCAACTTCATATTGAGAATTACTACAAATTGAAGGAAAAAGTCAAGTTCAAAAGCATATCTAGTAATTAAAATTCTTTTACTCCTCTAAAACCAATCCTATTTGTTATGTATAACATGCTGCTATCATTAGCAAATCTACTTCTTGTTGATTTTTTCTACATGTGTTTACCTACTGCTTTTACTTGTTTTTGTAAGGCAGATGATTTGCAGTATTTGTTAACAACATACATGTAGTCAAGACTTGATACTGGCTTTTTTGTTTGTTAAATATAGTTCATTGCAAAGGAGACATATTACTGAATTCTGATGGAAAAAAGCATTAGCTTAAGTAAATCACATCCAAAGTTAGAAGTATTTACTATAATGTGGTAAGAAATGCACATGTAGTTCAGTCTTCTAGAAAAGGAAATTCTGAATTTCACTTTACATCCAGAATCTGACCTTCATCTTTAAACAAGGTATCATTAAAAAAATGTCAGTTGCATAAAGAATTCAAGAAATATAAAATTTCTCACTGATATCAAAAACTGTCTTCACTTTTAAGGCCATCATGTGTGAAACAGTCACCACATTATAGTACCATAGTGTTGATATCTGGGCCAGGGATAAGAGAGTGAGAACACAGCATAATGTATAAAACCTCTGAAAAATTTCACTAGCATTTGCTTACTGTAAAATAGATAGAAGCCACAGTCACTTAAATCTATAGTATGTGCTTTTCTATTTATGTGCGTCCTAAATGACAATATTATTGTGACTGGATATATAACATTTGGAAGAATATGTATTTAATGCAGGTGTAGACATCATTGGTGGACTTGTATATTGTCTTGGTTTGAAAGACAGGGGTCTGCCAAGGAAGGCAGGAGCCCCCCTGGAATGGAAAAATGCAACCCCCTCCCCTCCGAATGCTTGTAATTTTGAAATTAAGGGGCTTTCAGGGAAAGGTATGAGGAATAGGAATAACAGTTCTTTACTAAATATATATATAACATGACAAACAGACAACACTAACTACGTCAGTAACTGCAAACAGCGCCAGGCACCCAGTCCCAACCTCTCGGGGGCTCCCGGGGAGCAGGGAGGGCGCAATGGTCTCCCCGCCGCTCCGGAGCCAGCTCAGTCCCCACGTGGCAATGGCCGACGGAAAGCCTGTGTCACGAACCCCCTGGGCAGCCGATACCGGTGTCCAGCTGGATCCTCGGGAGACAGCACGGGTAGGAGGAAAAGCAGGAGGCGAAGCAGGGACGACCTCTCTCCAAGCTGATCCCGGTGTCCAGGGGATCCTCGGTAGGCAGCAGGGAGAGCAGGAGATGCAGTGGGGATGAGTTCTCTCCACCACGAGGGCAGCTTCTCCTCGAATGCAGGGAGCAAACCAAGGGAGAGAGCCCCAGGGGCTCCACCCAACCCCCTTTACTCGGCAGGCTGGACCCCTCCCCCTGTGGCCAGGTCCTTTTGTCTCTCTTAAGCACAGCCACTTACCTCCCTGACAAACAAGTATGGAAAAAATCTTTAAGAGAAGGAAAACAGAGTCACTCCCCAAAACCCCAACATATATATTAAAAAAAAAAACAATTTTCAAGTCATTAGAAGAATATTTCAAATAATGTTGAATAAATGCAGTGTTTAAGGGTAAAATATTACTGCACTGGAAAATAAAGTTCTGCAGACTGAGATTGGCACTAGTTTATCACTATGTCGCTTTCTTTTTGATTGAAGACAGCTCTTTCTGAATCTCACTGAATTTTGGCCGGTTTTCAGGTTTGTAGGCCCAGCACCTCTGCATTATTTTATATATTTCTTCTGGACATTTTTGTGGTGCTGACATTTGGTATCCTGGTACACAAAAAATGAAAAAATATATAGCATTGAAAAATTATACATATTGACAAATTTAAAAAGAGATAAGCAAAGTTTGGTATCATTGCATTAAAAGAATATTGAGGGAAAATTTTATATGATTTGTAATATCTTTCTCAGTGGGTTCATACAGAATTGCAGTACTTAGGTAGTAAGACTTGTTTTAATAAACTACTTTGCTCTGAAAAACATCAGATCTGGATTTGGCTTTTTAAGGACAAACTTCCATGGTCATCTACAGTGATTATAATGAATAATAACATTTGATATAACCCACCAAACTAGCTTCTTTATCATTTGGTAGTTTTACTAGCTAAGAACCTGTTTATGAATTACACAGTAGAAATATGTAGAGGAGGAAGATTCCTGAAATACCACTAAAGATTATGAAATCAAAGATCTGAAACCCTGATCACAGTTTCTTGTTACTTTTAAATAAAAGTCTTGATATTTCTGTAAAAGAGAAAAAAACTGTGGTATTCACTGTTCAGTCAACTTGCTAATCTCCAACATAACTTAAAATTTTGTCTAAAAAGCTTTAATAGAGAAGATATAATTATATAGATATTTTTCTTCTAGCAGTTTGAGATATCTACACTTGCATTATCTTAAGTAATTCATTCTGGTCAAGCCTCTATTTGCACAAGAATCAATCCCTCCTTTCAATTTCACCTTTTAGTTCTGTAGCCATGAAAGCCAACATGCTATAACTCTGTCCTCCTTTAAGTCACTAGTCATTATCTTCCTTTTTTCAAGAAGCCTATAAATCACACTACTTCTCCCAGAAAGCTAAACAGCAATTAAATGATCTCATATTTTTGCTAAAGTTCCTAGATAACTCATATGTTATGTCTTTGCTATTTTTTATACTCTATGTGCCTACATACCTATGGATCTACAGAGCATCTCTTTTGCTCCCTACAATTAACTACCTTTCTCCACTTGTTCTCATGCTTGTTGGTTTGTCATTCCAGGGTATGGGCATACTCCTAAACTGAAGGTCTCCCACAAAAGGATTCCAAAACATACATCACTCTCAGATGTGTATCTCTCTAAGGAAAGAAAAGTAAATCAGTGGCTTAACTTACAGAATAATTTAAAAAAGCTAAATCTACCTGTTTCTATTTTTGTTTTGAACCAATTACTCACATTGTATGGACTACTTAACCCATTAGAAATAATAGATTTTTCCGTCACATAATAGCATTGCAATATATAAAAATAAAAATAAAAAAGCTGCAGTATAAAAAAAAAGGCATTTTTTTCCAAAGAAATGAATTATCTAATCATTTATCTGAGAGTATTCTCTAGAATATTAAAATCTTCTCCCTTCTATTATAAAAAAAAAAAGCTGTAAATATGCAGAAATTTCCACCCACTGGAATGAGTTAGTAACACAACAACAGTATTATTTTACTGTTGAATAAGTAGCAATTTTGATGTTGTTGGATTGTTCTTTTTTAAAGGGAAAATAGTGTATTTACATAACTTAAATAAGGCTGAAATATTATTTTCAAACTCACTAAAAATATTTAAAATATTTGTTGATCTGAACAGGGAAAATAGTTATATATATGCTCAAATACTTTCCATGATGTTGTCCCCTTGCACCTTATACTGTATTTTTTTTTTTTTTTAATACCAAGAAGATAAAGATATATCCTTACCATAGTTAAGAGCTTCTGGAGCAGTCCACTTGATAGGAATCTGCTTTAAGACTGATGATGAATAAACGCCATTATCCTCTTGACGAGACATTCCAAAATCGCTTATTTTCAAAATGTTGTTTTCATCTACCAAGCAGTTCCTTGCAGCCAGGTCTCTAAGTTAGAAGAAATACACACACACACACACACACACACACATATATATTTTCACACATTTGAAACTATTGCAAGTCATTTAAAATGTGAAGAAAAATCTTTAATGTACTGGAGTGGCTGGAAAGCTGCCCAGAAGAAAAAAGACCTGGGAGTGTTGGTTGATAGCCAGCTGAATATGAGCCAGCAGTGTGTCCAGGTGGCTAAGAAGGCCAACAGCATCCTGGCTTGTATCAGAAATTGTGTGGCCAGCAGGAACAGGGAAGTGATTGTATGGCTGTACTTGGTACTGGCGAGGCTGCACCTTGAATACTGGGTTCAGTTTTGGGCTCCTTACTGTAAGAAAGACATTGATGTCCTGGACCATGTCCAAAGAAGGGTAATGAACCTGGTGAGGGGTCTAGAGCCCAAGTCTTGTGAGGAGTGGCTGAGGGAAGTGGGGTTGTTTAGACTGGAGAAAAGATGGCTGAGGGGAGACCTCCTTGCTCTCTACAACTACCTGAAAGGAAGTTGTAGTGAGGTGGGGGTTGGTCTGTTCTCCCAAGTAATAAGGGATAGGACAAGAAGAAATAGCCTCAAGGCCAGGGGAGGTTTAGATTAGGTATTAGGAAAGAATTCACAGAAAGGTTTGTCAAGCCCTGGAACAGGCTGCCCAGGGCAGTGGTGGAGTCACTATTCGTGGTGGTATTTAAAAGACATGTATATGTGGTGCTGAGGAATGTGGTTTAGTGGTGACCTGGCAGTGTTGGGTTAACGATTGGACTTTATGAATTTCAAGGTCTCTTCCAACCAAAATGATTTTATGATTCTACTGGGTCTGGCTGGAATGGAGTTAATTCTCTTCATAGGAGTGAATCAGGGCGGAGGGAGGCAGAGGTTAAATGATTTACTGGGAAGATATATGTTGAGGGTAATGCACACAGCTAGCTTAACATTTGTTATGTTGACCAAAGCAGAATGAGAGAATAAGGAATTACTCATAACGGGAAGAGCCTCAACCAGGGTCCTTGTTCTCGAACCTAAAAGCAACATAAACCAGCCTAAACCAGCCTTGAGGTTTGAACTTGGTCCAGGGACATAAAGAGCATGCGCAGAAAAGTGAGGTGAAAAGTTTAGAATGAGGAAGACTTACTTCATCCCGGAGACCCCTACCCACGACCACCAGATGACACTGCGCAAGCACAACACAGATGCAAATGACTTTTGGGTTAATTATAATATGAAGCGAGGCTGGGCGGGGCTAGGTAATGAATATGTATAGGTCCCTTGTGAAACTTAATGAATATGGAACATGTAACCCAATATAGACTAAGCTGAAAGCAGCTGGGGGCACGCATGACTTTGGAGGAATTATCTCCCATGCGTCCCAGCGCTGGAATAAACATACCTACTTTACTACTTATTCTAGTAGTGGAGTTTTTCCGTGTATCATTTTGGCGAGACAGGCAGGAGGAACTCTGTCCGGCTGCAGCATTGGCTGAGGAGCGGACATCCCAGGCGCGCCCCGGGGCTTTCCCGGAGGATCTCCGCCTCTCTGCTAGCTCACTGCGGGGACAGACAGAAGCCTGCTGGGACTACGGATAAACGGTATGTTTTGGATCTAGGGTGCCTGGAAGCTGTACACGGGGCCAGGGCTGCTGCTATGTCGCGCAGAGACGTCTGGCGCACAGCATAGTCTCTGTAGGTAAAGGTAGGGCTTGCAAGCAAACGGCTACGGAAGCCGGGAAGCCATCCAATAGAACGGCTGTGAGAGATCCTGGGGGTGGATCGGGTGACTCCAAGGGGGTTTTCTGACAGACCTTGTTGAAAAATAAGTAAGCGGGACCCTGAAGTTGAATGTTGTGGCTGCTAGTAGCTGTTTGATTGTTGTTGGATTGCTTAGATGTCTGTGTGGATATTTGTGTGGATGTTGGTTGTTGCTGGACTGTTTTATGTGTATGTGGCTGGATGTTAGTTTGCTTATCTGTAGATCGGAGGTGTGTATGTGTGTGTTGTTTGAGTGTGTTGTATGGAAGCATTTGTTTGGAGCGGTGCTAGATTATTGATTTTTGTGTTAATAAAATTAGAATCGTGGCTAGGTGAGAAGGTAGAGGATTAAGGTTTTGAAAATTATATGGAATAACTTGTTTTTGTGGATCCACTAGATTTTTTTATTATTATTATTTAGCAATGCTGTGTGGGTATTAATACAGTATAAAATTTGTAAGAAGAGGTGGTATTTAAAATGACATTTTAAAGTTTGTGTGTGGGAAGTCTCATTTGGTACCTGAGGTTTGGGAAGAAAACTGGGAAAGAACTGTGAGAAATTGTGAAGAAAGGATTGGGAGGAAGTAGTAAAGGCTTTTTAACCCGGAGTGGGTGGCACAGTATCCGAGTGAACTCGAACTCTGCACAGGATGGGAATCGGACATGTGAAAGATGATTAAAGAGAACCGGGGGGTTTTACCCTAGCAGATCCACTGGTTATAATGAAGCTAGGGGAAAAGGAAATAGAATTTTTGGCTGACACGGGGTCAGAATATTTGGTTTTAAATGAAGCTTTAATGCCTGTGGGGGATGAACACATTGTGGTAAAAGGAGGAACTGGCCAATCTGAAAGAGCATATTTTTGCAAACCATTGAAATATAAATTTGGGAACCAATGGGGTATTCACAAGTTTTTATATTTACCCAACTCTCCGAAAGCCCTTTTGGGAAGGGATCTATTGGAACAATTACAAGCAACCATTATATTTAGGAATGGAGAAATTATTCTGGAGGTAAATGACCAACAGTATGTGGAAATACTGAGCTTAATATTAACAACTACAGGCTCTGCAGAGGAAATTAGAGAAGAGATAATGAGCCAAGTGTTCCCAGGAGTCTGGGCCACAGATGTACCTGGGAGAGCCAGAAATGCAACCCCAATACAGATTAAGCTCAAGGAGGGAAAACAACCAGTTAGGATGAAACCATACCCCCTCAAAAAGGAAGACAGAGAAGGAATTAGCCCAATGTGGAGTGTTTTGCCAGGGCCAGGCTGGTGGGAAAGTGAGGGAGTGTTAGGATGGGAGTATAACCTTCAGCAGCAGTGGGAGTGTTAGTCTAAACAGCCCGGGAATGTCCTGTGAACATCTGCCTTTGAACCGTTGTTTTGAAGATAGCTGTAAAGTAGCTGAGAACTTTTGCCTGTGTTGTTAATGAGAGCATGGCTGGGTGCTCTCATTGGTTAAGTTTGGATGGTAAACATAGTTGGCTATATAAGCGGCTTATGGTTCTAATAAAGGGTCTCTCTTGCACCTTAACTGGGGAGTCCGTGATGTGATCCGCCAAAGCCCAACAATTGAAAAATTTTTACAGTTAGGACTGTTAAGAGTGCCAGTCTGATTTTAACACTCCTATCTTGCCTGTCCGTAAACCTGATGGGTCATACCTGGTGGTACAGGATTTACGGGCTGTTAACAAGATAACTGAAGACCTCTATTCTGTGGTAGCAAATCCTTATACCCTGTTAACATGTTTAACACCAGAATTAACTTGGTTTACTGTTTTAGATTTAAAAGATGCCTTCTTTTGCCTCCCTCTGCATGAAGTCAGACAGAAAATTTTTTCATTTGAATGGGAGAGCCCTAAGAGTAGGCGCAAAACTCGGCTCACATGGACGGTGTTGCCTCAAGAATTTAAGAACAGTCCCACTCTTTGGAGAACAACTTGCAAAAGATCTAGAGTCCTGGGAAGCCCCACCAGGAGAAGGGAAGCTATTGCAGTACGTAGATGACCTTTTCATAGCTACCCGGACAGAGGAAGCCTGCGTAGCCTGGACGGATGGTGCAGATTATGGATTTATAATTAAGGGCTACTTGTGAAACCACTATACGAGCTCATTACAAAGGAAAGCAGAGACCTCCAGTAGACAAAAGGGGCCACGCTGGCCTTCAATGAGCTAAAAATTGCCCTGATGTCAGCTCCAGCTCGAGGACTTCCAGACGTGAGTAAACCATTCTTTTTATTTTCCCATGAGAAACAAGGGATTGCCTTGGGAATACTAGCACAGGACTGTCGCTGTTTATGCCGGGAGCGGAGAGACGCAGCAACATATAAGTTCAGCAAGAGCAGGCAAAAGGAGCAACTTTATTAATTTACAACCCCATTTTTATACCCCAGCCCCATA
>JANVCC010009476.1:417333-437225 GCA_025345505.1 Todiramphus chloris collaris
TGTGAGAAAGGCAGGGTTCTCACAGAATATTGTGAGAACCTAGGAAAATTCCTCTGCTAGCAGCTTTTCAGCATCCACACAGGACATGGACCCATACCAGCGGGCAGTTGCTTATCTCTGAAAGCAGCTAGATGTAGCAGCCAAAGGATGGCCTGGGTGCCTCAGAGCGGTCGCAGCAGTCGTGCTAAATATCCAAGAAGCACGCAAATTCACCCTGGGCCAGAAAATGACTGTGCTGGTGTCCCACATGGTGTCCGCTGTGCTAGAAGTGAAAGGCGGGCACTGGCTCTTCCCACAAAGGTTCTTGAAATATCAAGCCATCATGGTGGAACTAGATGATGTAGAAATAGTGGTAACTAACATTGTGAACCCAGCTTCCTTTCTCAGTGAAATCAAGGGGAACCGGTAAGCCACGATTGCCTGGAGACTATTGAAGCCACTTACTCCAGCCATCCAGACCTGAAGGATACCCCTTTCGATGATGCAGAAACCTGGTTTACCGATGGGAACAGCTATGTCATCAGTGGAAAACGACATGCTGGGTATGCAGTTAGCACCTGCCAGGAGGTAATAGAATCTGGACCCCTGCCAACAAACACCTCTGCACAAAAGGCTGAAATAATCGCCCTAACCCGTGCCTTAGAGATAGCAAAAGGAAAGAAAATAAACATTTATACAGACTCAAGGTATGCATTTGGGGTTGTACACGCACATGGAGCCATTTGGAAAGAAAGAGGACTGTTAAATTTGCAAGGGAAAAACATCAAACATGCACAAGAAATAATGCAACTGTTGGAAGCAGTCCAGCTACCTGAGAAGGTAGCAATTATGCACATTAAGGCACATCAAAAGGTGAGCTCAGAATTGGAAGAAGGAAATGAACTGGAGGACAGAGAGGCAAAAGAAGCAGCAAAAGGTGAGGTAATAACAACTGGAGCCTTGATCCCAGATGGACAACTGTCTCTAGAGGGTAAGCCAATATATAACAAAAAGGATAAGAAACTGATTCAAGATAAAGGGGGAACATTTAACCAAGAGGGATGGGCTCTCACTGCAGAGGGAAAATTGGTTATTCCCTCCCATTTGCTATGGTCACTAGGAAGAGGGGAGCACCAGATAATGCATTGGGGAACAAATGCTTTATATAACTACTTAATTAGGAAAATTATCACTAGAAATTTATACGAAACCATTGTGCAGGTAACTCGACAGTGTGATCTTTGCCTCCAGTCTAATCCCAAAAATACTCCCAAACCAAAAATGGGTCATACTGGAAGGGACCATGGGCCTGGACAGCAATGGCAAATTGATTTTACAGAATTCCCAAGAAAAGGGGGGTATCGATATTTGCTAGTGTTAATGGATACTTTTTCAGGATGGCCAGAAGCTTTCCCTACTAGAACCGCTACAGTTCGGGAAGTAACCAAAGCATTACTACAAGAAATGATACCGCGCTTCGGAGTTACAGCCACAATATCTTCAGACAGGGGACCACATTTTATTTCAAGGGTGGTACAACAAATTAGCAGTCATTTAGGCATAGATTGGGAACTCCACACCCCGTACCACCCCCAGTCAAGTGGTCAAGTAGAGAAAATGAATCATTTGATTAAACAGCAAATTGTGAGACTAGGGCAAGAAGTTAACCTACCCTGGCTGCAATCTCTTCCACTTGCATTGTTACAAATTCGGACTAAGCCCAGAATTAAAGAAAAACTAAGTCCCTTTGAAATACTTTATGGGAGACCATATGGGGTACAGAAAGGAGTATCTACCCAAACTGGGGAAGAGACGTTAACCTCCTATATGATTGCTTTAAACAAACAGCTTAGAGAAATTGAAAAACATGTCTGGAACCCGATGTCGAGGCTTAGATGGTCCTGTACATGACATTCAGCCTGGAGATTATGTATATGTTAAGTCTCTTACAGAAAAAAAATCTGGAACCACAGTGGGAAGGACCATTCCAGGTACTTCTCACCACTTAGACCAGGATTAAGATCAGAGAACAGAGTGCCTGGATTCACTATACTCGGGTAAAGAAGGTTCCAGAGGCCCCTTGGAAAGTGACCTCTGGCGATGATGAACTGAAACTGAAGTTTACCCGAACAAAATGAAAATGTCGTGGTGGAACGCAAGTATAACCCGGAAGATGGTTTTCTTTATAGTCATAATTGTAGCCTTAGGTTGGGAAGTTAGACATATGGTCCCAAGCTTTTATGAAGTATACTGGAGTCATGGGGAAAAATTCTGATTTAAAGGATTTAAACCTATCGACTGTGGTCATGCACGGAAACCAGGTCTATACAAAGCAAGAATGGAAAAAACAAAAAACTTGTCAGCTTCAGGGAACTGTAGGAGAAGAAATCAAAATAGGATGCCAAATGGTTAACGGAACTACTTATAAAAACGCAACCCAAATTAGTGTTTCAAATGTTCCTAATAGCGAACATATTGAAATCTGTAATAATCCAAGTGAAGTAGATTGTTAGTATTGTTTTACATTAGTACAGACCGTTCAAGTAGTCTGTCTTTGGGCCCAAGACAGTAAGGGGCTCTCATTCAAATTTCAGATAAAGACCATGGCTAGACCTGATACATCCGATGCCAGCACTCAAATTACACCACCTGTTACACTTAAGCCTGAACCTAAGATTTATGAGATTGCCCCTTATGAAGTGAGGAACACAGGCCAGCAATTATTGATGTTTAATCCAGAGTGGTCTCTTAAGTGTGTAGAACTACTAATGCAAACCAATATTTCTGAAATCCAACCAGTCTGCTCCCGTTTAATACGAACATCCTTTGAAGGGTGGACAACCTGGCTGCAAAAGCAAACACCCCTCAAAGGCAGAATGCGGATTTGACTGGCATGCTGGTAACAGGACTGGGAGTCCTAAATGGAATTGATTCAGAGATACTAATGAATAAATTGGCCACGACAGCCAGCGACCTAGTCAAACCAAAAGCCCCTGCAATCCTCCCTATTAGCATTGGGAAACAGACAGTGGCAAGTCTCAAAAATACTCCCAGATTTTGCAAAAACCAATGACCAGGATCAGAAACGGATATTAAACACACTTGGTGTAATTCAAGACAATGTATCATTAGCCCTTAGCTGTATACAAGCCCAACTATGGTTGCAGACAACAGCTTCCTTAAGTATAAGAGAAGGAAATGAAGGTGTTTTCCCTATTGAAATCTGAGCTTAAGAAGGGTGGATTGGGAACTGGCTGAAGGACAAAACTCAGAGTTGTGGTCAGTGGAGCAGAGTCTAGCTGGAGGCCTGTGACTAGTGGTGTCCCCAAGGGTCAGTGCTGGGTCCAATACTGTTCAATATATTCATCAATGATCTGGACAAAGGGATAGTGTACCCTTAGCAAGTTTGATGATGATACAAAACTGGGAGGAGTGGCTGACACTCCAGAAGACTGTGCTGCCATCCAGCGTGACCTGGACAGGCTGGAGAGCTGGGCGGGGAGAAATTTAATGCAATTTAATAAAAGCAAGTGTAAAGTGCTGCATCTGGGGAAGAACAACCCCATGTATCAGTATAGGCTGGGGGCTGGTCTGTTGGAAAGCAGCTCTGGGGAAAAAGACCTAGGGGTCCTGGTGGACAAGAGGATGACCATGAGCCAACAATGCGGCCTTGCGGCCAAGAAGGCCAATGGCATCCTGGGGTGCATTAAGAAGAGTGTGGTCAGCAGGTCGAGGGACGTTCTGCTCCCCCTCTACTCTGACCTGGTGAGGCCCCACCTGGAAACTGTGTCCAGTTCTGGGCACCCCATTTCAGGAAAGACACTGAGCTACTGGAGAGAGTCCAGCACAGGGCCACCAAGATTATTAAGGGAGTGTAGCATCTCCCTTATGAGGAGAGGCTGAGAGCTGGGTCTTTGTAGCCTGGAGAAGAGGAGGCTGAGGGGGGGATCTCATTAATGTCTATAAATATATAAAGGGCGAGTGTAGGGAGGATGGAGCCACACTCTTCTCGGTGTCATACAATGTTAGGACAAGGGGCAATGGGAGTAAGTTGGAAAATAAGAGGTTTAGGATAAACATAAGAAAAAACTTTTTTTACGGTAGGGGTGACAGAACACTGGAACAGGCTGCCCGGGGGGTTGTGGAGTCTCCTTCTGTGGAGGCGTTCAAAACCCGCCTGGAGACGTTCCTGTGTGACTTATTAAAGGTGATCCTGCTCTGGCAGGGGGGTTGGACTAGATGATCTTTCTTGGTCCCTTCCAACCCCTAACAATCTATGAATCTATGAGCAGCTGTTTGGAATAATGCTACCGAGTTAGAAAGAAAGCTCCAATCCTGGTGGACCTTGGTAAATTTCACCTATGATCCAATTACTAACATAGCAACTGCCTTTGTGCTTACTATACATAATGCCCCAGTTTTTGTAATTCATCCTGTTGTTGGGACTAAACCATAAAGGAACAGTTTTTTATCCCTCTGAACATAGAGCATGGGCTCAGATGGTACAAGAAAAATGGAAAACAGTAAATTTAGAATCTTGCATCACACGGGAAAAACAAGGATTTATCTGTGAAAGTAATACGCTTGATGTCAGAGACATGTGTCTTGACATGGAACAAGGCATTTGTCACTTCGAAATCCACCCAGACAGTACACTGAAAACTGTACTTGTATATATTGGTCAAAGTTGCGTGTGTTTAAGAACTTTCTGTACTTTTATGATGGTAGATGATAGTAATATGAGTGTAGTTGAAAGGGATCACTCTAACTTTTGTATTTGTAATTTTATCAAGATTGTTGGGTGTGACTTTTCATATTCAGCACCAGTTGTGTCTCATCAATTGATAAGGTCCAACTACACCATATATCATAAATTGTTACCCACACCTATTGGGATGGACCTCACATTAGTAAAGCAATTAGTGGATCATCAAGACCTAATCGAGATTTTAGAAGAAATCTGAAAAAATGGGAAAAAAACCTTAATCACTGTCCATCATGACACACAAAAAATAAGCAGAATCATGCAAAGAGTAAAACAAGATGCAAGTCATAACTGGTGGGATGCACTTTTCGGGTGGTCACCTACTGCAACTGGCATTCTGAATACGTTATGTCACCCCATAATTGTTTTAATTATTTTAGTGAGTGTTTGTCTTGTGTTGTCTATCGCGTTGTTTGTTTGGAACTATAGAATGCTAAAGAGGCTATCAGTTTTAACTACCTTGTCAAATGCACATGGAAACGCGTTAAAGGATGTTTATCGTAAAAGAGTATTATAAGAAAATTTATGTATTAGTAAAAGAATTTACTAACTCGATAGAAAAGGGGGGACTGAATCAGGGGGGAGGGAAGCAGAGGTTAAATGATTTACTGGGAAGATATGTGTTGAGGGCAATGCACACAGCTAGCTTAACATTTGTTATATCTACCAAAGCAGAATGAGAGAATAAGGAATTACTTATAACGGGAAGAGCCTCAACCAGGGTCCTTGTTCTCGAACCTAAAAGCAACATAAACCAGCCTTGAGGTTTGAACTTGGTCCAGGGACATAAAGAGCATGCGCAGAAAAGTGAGGTGAAAAGGAAGACTCTTACTTCATCCCGGAGACCCCTACCCACAACCACCAGATGACACTGCGCAAGTGCAACACAGATGCAAATGACTTTTGGGTTAATTATAATATGAAGTGAGTCTGTGTGGGGCTAGGTAATGAATATGTATAGGCCTACTGTGAAACTTAATGAATATGGAACATGTAACCCAATATAGACTAAGCTGAAAGCAGCTGGGGGCACGCATGACTTTGGAAGAATTATCCCCCATGCATCCCAGCGCTGGAATAAACATACCTACTTTACTACTTATTCTAGTAGTGGAGTTTTTCCGACTTATCAGGAGCCCATATGGTGCTGTGTTTTGTCTTTGACTAAAGCAACACTGATAACACAACAATATTTTAGCTATTGCTGAACAGTGTTTGCATAGTGTCAGGGCCTTCTCTCTCACTCTGCCTGCCCCTGTCAATGAATAAGCTGAGGGTGGGCAAGAGGTTGGGACGGGACACGGCTAGGACAGCTGACCTGAATTGACCAAAGAGATATTCCATGGCATATAATGACATGGTCTGCAGTAAAACTGGGGTGGGGGGGGGAGTTTTTCCAAGGTAGCTGTTCAGAGACTGGCTGGGCATCAGTCTGCCTGTGGGAGGTGGTGTCTGATTGACTTTGTATAGCTTTTTTTTTTTTTTCCCCCTTCACTTATCAAACAGTTAGTCTTGACCCATTAGTTTTGCTCTGTTGCTTCTTTACCCTAGCTCATTGCAGGGGAAGTGAGAAAGCAGCCGGTGGGTGTTTAGTTGGTGGCTGGGATCAACCCACCCCAAGTAGGTTCCTATATCTTTTCTATCACAGCTGAATTTATTGTTAAAAGTATGTCACAATGTAGTCTAGGTTTCTAGAGACCAAATAGATACTCATTTCAGTGGTGAAATAAGCAGATGTAAGGCAAAGAGCTGCTGTTGCAACAGGCAGTATAGCCTATTGATAGCACAGAAATAAACCCGCAGAGTAACAAATTTTACTTATTTCAAAATGAGCCTGAACTCAAGGCAGCAGCCTCAAATGTGTTCTTATAATTGTGAAAGGCTCTATCTTACCTCTATTATCGTTATAGTTTCCATCAAAAATCAAAAGCTACTGAGCATTACAGGAAAAGGTATTTTGATTGAATGTTGGATGAGAAGCTTAGAAAAATCAACAGCCTTCTCTTTTCCTCTTATCTCAAACATGCTTTTCAACAAGGAACTAAATATATACGGCTTTTGATAGAAAACCACTGTGAAGAGCCAATATTACAGAAAACTTTGTTGTTAAATATTTCTAGAAACTCATCACACTTTCTAGATGGCCTTTTAAAAAAAAAAAAACAGAAATATATTCTGTTTGTTTTCCTTTTCCTTATCTTTCCCCAAAGCAAACGCTTGACAAGGAGACCAGCTCCAGCACAGGTAAGTCTGCACTGGGGAAGAGAATCATGGTGAAAAGGGCTGTCAAGGAGCTTCTTTTGGGGGCTTTTTGAAGCCAGGAAAGCGGCCAGCCCATGCTGGGAGCTGGCAGCTCATGAGTGGGCTGCTGAGGCAATGTGGGCAGAGCCATGGCTACAGCAACCACACACCCCCTCATAAAAGAAGCCCTTCAGGAGTGAGCAAGCAGTTAGTGGGTGTCATCTCGGGTGTCATCTGGGACCACCATGGCAAACAGGGTGCAGTAGTTTGCATGGTAGTTCGCATGTGAGGACACTGAAAGTCTGCCAGCTCGGACAGGAAGCAATGGTAGCCCCTCAGCAAAAGACCCTGGCATACCTGAGCTCTGCACTCACCAGCTAGGATGCAGATTCCTAGACAGTGCTCTCCTGGGAGCATGTTGCCATCCAGGCATTGGGCTGCAGGCTGTGCCCTGCTCTTACACTGGTGTCGGATGGCAGCGGCGAGCAAGCCTGTGGCAGGTGTGCCCAGGTAGTGATGGAGCTCAGGGAGAGAAGGTTGAGGGTCATCAGGGAATGTGAGAGAGATAGGTGCTTGGAGTCACACCCTGCCTCCCATGAAAGAAACCCAACAGACAGACAGAGAGAGCCCCTGCTCCAGAGAGCTCCCTGTCTTCTCTCCACCCGACAATGTGGTGATTTGGAGGACAGGGGGCAATAGCAAGAAGTTCCTGACCAGTGCAACAAGCACCACAGGCATGTCTGCCCAGCAACTACCCCACTTTCCCAGGCGCCATTGCAAAACAGGTACAGTGGTCTGCAAGGGGAACTGGACAACAATGAGCATGATAGTTCTTGCAGCTTGGAGGCATTGTTGAGGTCTAGTCGGACCACCCGCTGCATCAAAACCACCTCAGTAAAGAATAAAATACAGGTCATGGTCAGGGGCGACTCACTTATGGAGTGGAAGGCCTGATATGCAGACTGGACCCACTAGATAGGGAAGTCTGCTGCCTCCCTGGGGCCCAGGTTAATGATGTAAAGAAGAAGCTTCTTTCCCTAGTACGACCCTCAGATTATTATCCCCTTGTGGTGGGTTGATCCTGGCTGGGCACCGGTTCCCACCAAGCCCCATCAGCACGGCACTCAGGGAGAGAATAAGATGAAAAGAGCTGTGGGTTATGATAGATAAGATGTTATTCTCTACTTCCTGTCATGGTGTAACACGGGTGTGTTACCAACACCTTCCAGCTCCCAGTACTGCAGCATGAGGGCTGGATGGGGAAAAGCAGCTCAGCCAGACCCACTACAATCTCCATCCCTTATTCCATACCATTTGCGTCATGCTCAGGCCCCACATAATACATACTTAACCCTTCCCATCATATTCAATTCTCATAACCGAAACCCCTTATTATAAACACTCACACCTCAATCTACATACTTAAACTATCTCTATACCCAACCAATACATTGTCATCAACTACTATCCCCAGTCCTTTAACAGATAGTCCCTTGTTCCATGAGCTTCTTTCACTCAATGACATGGGTCTCATCTGTCAGGGTGGATGTTCCGGTCAGGAGAAGTAGTATGTCTGATTGTTGTGCACCAACACCGGCTAGATCTGGGTCCTCTTTCTACTCATCTGGTCCTTCGCAAAATTTGCTCTTTCAGGTAGGCAGTGACAGAGTAGTAAGAAGAAGTTTAAGGGCAATGAAGAGAGATTTCAGGGCTTTGGGATGACTGGTCAAGGGTCAGGAGCACAAGTTGTGTTCTCCTCTAGCCTTCCAGCTGTGGGGAATGATGAGGAGGTAAACAGGAAGAGCCAGCAGATCAATGCCTAGCTCTGAGCCTGGTGCTACCAGCAGGACTTTGGGTTCTTGGACCATGGCTTGATTTACAAGACACCAGGCCTGATGGCAACAGATGGGAAAAGCTTATCTCACAGGGGGAAAGGGTTCTAGGAGAAGAGTTAGCAGGGCTCTCTGAGAGAGCTTTAAACTAGATTCAAAGGTGGATGGGGATGTAACTGGCCTTGCTAGAGAGGTGCCTGGGTGTAGTAGCTCAGCTCTTGTGGGGCAGTGTGGTAGTATTTTTGAGAACCAGAAGGCCTACCACCCCTCAAGGGCATAAACTGTGCACTCAACTTCCTCTCTGAAATTCTTATACACCAATGCACACAGCATGGGGAATAAACAGGAAGAATTGAAGATCTGTGTGCAGTTGCAGGTCTGTGATCTTGTTGCAGTTCCTGAGACATGGTGGGATAGCTCACATGACTGTCATGGATGGCTATGTTTTTTTTTTTAGGAAAGACAGACCAGCAAGGTAAGGTGGTGCAGTTGCCCTTTATGAGAGAGAGCAACTGGAATGTATTTAGCTCTCCCTGGGGGCAGATGAAGAGTGAGTTGGGAGCTTGTGGGTAAGAATTAAGGGGCAGGCTAACATGGGAGACACTGTTCTGGGTGTTTATTACAGGCCACCTGATCAGGATGGGGAAGTTGATGAGACCTTCTACAAACAGCTGAAAGTAGCATCACAATCACAGGCCTTGGCTTTCATGGGGGACTTCAATCACACTGATATCTGCTGGGAAGGCTACACAGCCAGGCATGTAGTCCAGGAGTTTACTCCAATGTATTGATGATCACTTTTTGACTCAGGTGGTGGAGGAGCCATCAAGGAAAGTTGTACTACTGGACCTAGTACTGACAAACGAAGAGAGACTGGTGGAGGACATTATGGTTGGGGCAGCCTTGGCTATAGTGATCATGAGAAGATTGAGTTCAGGATCACATGTAGTATGCACAAAACAACAAGTAGGATTGTGACTTTGGACTTCAGGAGGATTAAGTTGGACCTCTTCAAGAAACTGCTTGGAGAAATCCCATGGGTTAGGGCTTCCCATGAGAAGGTAGGGGAGCTCAAGGGATCTGGTTGATATTCAAGCACCACTTTCTCCAAGCTCAAGATCAGTGAATCCCTAAGAGCATAAAATCAGGTAAGGGAAGCAGGAGACCTGCATGGTTGATCAGGGAGCTTCTGAAAAAAACTCAAGTAGAAGAAGGAAGTTTACAGTATGTGGAAGTAGGGACTGACCACTTGGGAAGATTACAAGAATACTGTCAGGGTATGCAGGGATGAAACAAGGAAAGCTAAGTCCTTCTTCAAATTAAATCTGGCAAGGGATGTCAAGGTCAACAGGAAGGGTTTCTTCAAGTGCATCAGAAGCAAAAGGAAAACTAGAGAAATCATGGGCCTGTTGTTGAATGAGACAGGTGCCATGGTGACAGAGGATGCAAATAAGGAGTAATTACTGAATGCCTTCTTTGCTTCAGTCTTTACTACTCAGGCCAGACCTCAGGAGTCCCAGACTTTGGAGGTAACAGAGAAAGTCTGGAGGAAGGAAGACCTTCCCTTGGTTGAGGAGAATCAAGTTAGAGATCAATTAAGTAAACTGGATATCCACAAGTCCATGGGTCCTGATGGGATGCACCCACGAGTGCTGAGGGAGCTGGCAGAAGTCATTGCTGGGATGATCTCCATCATCTTTGAAAGGTCCTGGAGAACAGGCGAGGTGCCTGAGGACTGGAGGAAAGCCACTGTCACTCCAGTCTTCAAAAAGGTCAAGAAGACAGACCCAGGAAACTACAGGTCAGTCAGCCTCACCTCCATCTCTGTAAAGATGATGGAACAGCTCATTCTCGGCGTCATCTCAAAGCACGTGGAGGAAAAGAGGGTTATCAAAAGTAGTCAGCATGGATTCACCAAGAGGAAGTCATATCTAATGAATCTGATAGCCTTCTATGAGGGCATGACTGGATGCATAGATGAAGGGAGGGCAGTGGATGTTTTCCTTGACTTTGGCAAGGCTTTTGACACTGTCTCCCACAACATCCGCATAGGCAAGCTTAGGAAGTGTGGGTTAGATGAATGGACAGTGAGGTGGATTGAAAACTGGATAAAAGATAGAGCTCAGAGGATTGTTATTAGTAGCACAGTCTAGTTGGAGGCCCGTGTCCTGGGTTTGGATAGGATAGGGTTAATTTTCACCAGAAACTGGGAAGAGGGGGGTGTCTCAACCAGGACAGGAAAATCAGATGATGAGAAGCGATATGCCCTATTCACTGATGGGTCCTGTCATATTGTGGGAAAACATCAATGGTGGAAAGCTGCTGTGTGAAGCCCTACACGACATGTTGCCGAAGCTGCTGAAGAAGAAGGCAAATTGAGTCAGTTTGCAGAGGTGAAAGCCATCTCGCAGACTTTGGATAGGTCTGAGTGGGAAAAGTGGCCAATGCTCTGTCTCTATACTGACTCATGGATGGTGGTAAATGTTCTGTGGGGTTGGTTATGGAAGTGGAAGCAGAGCAACTGGTAATGCAAAGGTAAACCCATCTGGGCTGCTGGATTATGGCAAGATATTGCTGCTTGGATGGAGAACCTGGTGGTAAAGGTACATCATGTGGATGCCCATGTACCCGAGTTGGGCCACTGAAAATCGTCAAAACGACCAGCGGGTGTATCAGGCTGCCAAGATCAGAGTGTCTCGGGTAAATCTGGACTGGCAGTGTAAGGGTGAATTATGTATAGCTCAGTGGGCCCATGACACTTTGGGTCATCAAGGATGAGATGCGATATATAAATGGGTTCAAGAGCAAGGGGTGGACCTCACCATGAACACTATTGCAGGGATCATCCATGCATGCGAAACATGTGCTGTGATCAAGCAAGCCAAGCTGTTAAAACCCCAGTGGTATGGAGGACGATGTCTGAAATATAAATCTGAAGAAGCCTGGCAGATTGACTATATCACACTCCCACAAACTTGCCAGGGCAAGCACTATGTGCTCACAATGGTGGAAGCAACCACTGGATGTCTGGAAATGTATCCAGTGCCCCATGCCACTGCCCAGAATACCATCCTGGGCCTTCAAAAGCATGTCTTGTGGTGACACGGCACCCCAGAAAGAATTGAGTCAGACAACAGGACCCATTTCTGTAACAGCCTCATAGACACCTGGGACAAGGATCATGGCATTGAGTGGGTGTATCATATCGCCTATCATGCACCAGCCTCTGGGAAAATTGAACAGTACAATGGACTGTTAAAATCTACTCTGAAAACAATGGGGGGTGGGATCTTAAAAAACTGGGACACAGATTTAGCAAAGGCCACCTGGTTAGTTTAGACAAGAGCATCTACCAGTCAAACTGGCCCTGCTCACTCAAAACTGCCACTTGCTGTAGAAGGGGATCAAGTCCCTGTAGTGCACATGAAGAATATGTTAGGGAAGATGGTCTGAGTCCACCCTGCTTCAGGCAAAGGCAAATCCATTGATTAGATTGCTTGTGCTCAAGGGCCTGGGTGCACCTGGTCGATGATGTGGGATGACAGAGAAGTCCAATGTGTACCACAGGGGGATTTAATTTTGAGTGAGAATGGCCAGTGAATTAAATTGTATGTTGTTAATTGTTAAATAACTTTGCTGGATATGACATAGATGGTATAGAATAAGGGGTGGATCATGTCCTGGGTTTGGATAGGATAGGGTTAATTTTCACCAGAAGCCAGGAGGGGGGGGTCTCAACCAGGATAGATAACCAAACCAGGCAAGGTGTTATTCAATACCATACTGATGTTATGCCCAGTACATAAAGACCGTCAGGGAAACTTCAGCGGATGTTCACACCCCTGGAGGCCAATCAGCACAGCATGGCTCATTAACCCTTGTTTCTTTGTGTATGTATTTCATTGCTATTTGCTAATATTGTTGCTCTTTTTCTTATTTATTTTATTGTGCTGTTGTATTAAAACCTCCTTATCTCAACCCACGGGTTTTTTATACTTTTTCTACCTTTTCTCCTTCTCTTGGGGGGTGTGTGTGTGAAGCAGCCATGTGGCTGGCTCTAAAATACAACAGCCCATAACAAGTGGTGTTCCCCAGGGGTCAGTACTGTGTCCAGTCCTCTTCAATATATACATCAATGACCTGGATGAAGGGACAGATTCAGCAAGTTTGCTGATGACACAAAGCTGGGAGAGGTGGCTGACAGAGCAGAAGGCTGTGCTGCCATTCAGCAAGACCTAGACAGGCTGGAGAGTTGGGCTAAGAGAAACCTTCTGAAATGCAACAAGGGCAAGTGTAGGGTACTGCACTTAGGGAGGAATAACCCCATGTATCAGTACAGGTTAGGGGCTGACCTGCTGGAAAGCAGCTCTGTGGAAAAAGACCTGGGAGTCCTGGTGGACAACAGGATGACCAGAAGCCAGCAATGGGCCCTTGTGGCCAAGAAGGCCAATGGCACCCTGGGGTGCATCAAGAAGAGTGTGGCAAGCAGGTTCTCTTCCCCCTCTGCCCCGGTGAGGCCGCATCTGGAGTATTGGGTCCAGTCCTGGGCTGCCCAGTTCAAGAAGGACAAGGAACTGCTGGGGAGGGTACAGCAAAGGGCTACGAAGATGATTAGGGGACTAGAACATCTCTCTTATGAGGTAAGGCTGAGGGAGTTGGGTCTTTTTAGTCTGGAGAATAGAAGACTGAGGGGGGATCTTATCAATGCTTATAAATACTTAAAGGGTAGGTGTCAGGAGGATGGGGCCAGTCTTTTTTCAGTGGTGCCCAGTGACAGGATGAGAGGTAACAGGTGCAAACTTGAACATAGGAAGTTCCATCTAAACACTAGGACAAAGCATATTGCTTCACCTACTGAAGACTGTACAGATCAGTAAGGAAATCACTGCATGCAGTGAACTTCACCCTCAGTCCCACCCTACACACCTTCATGCTATTTCCTTTTCTACTGCTAGGTTTTTGAGCAAATGAAAGTTGTCCTGAACTCTATAAACACAATAACAAAAAACAATCTTAAGGAACTGTTGTATTTAAAACTATATTCATATTTTCTCTATAGTAGTTATTGCAAATGTCTTCACATATCATATACACATATCTGAAACAGAATTAAGATATAAAATTTACTCGTACAGTCATTTCTGATGAGCAAGTGTAGTATGAGAATCAGAAGATTATATTAATTTTAATAGGCTGTAAAATGATTAGCTACTTATGAAAAAATACACAGTTACAATAAGGTATACTTTCAGATAGATACAAAAATATTGGGCATACTAGCTTAGATATATAATTCAATTATTTTTGTAGGAGTGGCAGTGGGACATTAGGGACATTACCTTCCCCAGTATGTTTATGTTTCAGAGACAAACTTTCTATTTTACTTCTTGGCCATGATAGAGATCACTCATATCTCAAAAGGCATAAGCTGTCCCTTTAGAAGTACAAAAGTATAGCACAAACTCTATATAATGTTATCACATCTTTTTTTGTTGTTGTTCTAATCTCCTAATACTTGGTGTCTGATATGAGGACTCTAGTTCTACGAGTTGAATAACTGTGTGAATTATGAATCTCAATTTTAATTTTAAAAGAAACAGTTTAAGCTAGATGACTGAAAATTACTTTAGGGTTAAGAAGAGAGAAATAAAACAAAACCCAGGCTTCCTATTTTCTGAATGTTTTGCATTTTTAAGTGCTGATGTATTTTTTTTTAAATAACTAGATTGGTAACTATATTTGGAAGAGAGAGGAATTGATGCAACTTTCTGCTGTGATGAGTGACAGGGTCATGCCTGCTTCTTAGAGCTTTCTCTCCTTCCTGTTCTGGGTGCATTTTTATTAAGAAACCCAAGTTGCTACCACTAATATGGTACTTGTAACATACAGAGGTAATAACGGAGGAAAATTAAACAACTGTAAACTTACTGCTTGCAGCCTGGAGAAGGCCCCAGTGAGTATACAGAACTATTGACACATTGTAAAACTTTTACCTTCTTTGACTTTTACTCAGGTAAGTTACCATGTATTCTCCATTTTCCTAGTAAAACAAGATTTCTGTACCAGCTACTTTAAAAGAGGAAAAGATGGGCATGGTTGACAATGAGCAGTTCCTGAAGAGAAGCAAATACCATCATAGCAGTCTGAGAACCTGGTAATGGAGTGATAAAAAAATATATGATCTATTCCTTCCACTATTTCCCTATTTGTGTGGTTACCTTTGCAATGTCTGCACGTGGGACAGAAATGTTCCTATCAGCAGCATCTACAGTTTTTTCATGTGCATTGTTTTTCAACGTTTTAAGAACTTAATAGTTATTGTTTGTATTTATCTGAACAATTATTTTATGAAAACTGCATCATAGTCATTTTAGTCTATAATATAGTCTTCTTTGCATTGATATCCCTGTTGATTTTTGTAACACATTTTTCCCATGAGCATCTGATGTCATGTAATGTGCTGAGAAAAATGTGAGACTTGGGAATGCCTAATGCCATGCACAGAAATAATACTACTGCTGGATTTCTTCTTGGATTTCATTATTTCCTATGCTAGATGATCTATAGAGAAACTTTATTAAAATGAAATGCAGCTATTCCTATGCTTTTGAACTGCCTGAAACACTGCAGGACATAACAGGCACAAATATGTATAAATTTGATAACCATAACATTTTAAATATTCATAAAAAATCTATTTGATATCCAACTGAATTATAAGGAAAATTAAGTGTCCAAAAAGTGATTATCCAAGATGGACTCTGACCAGAATAAAATAATCACAGAAAGTCCTTTTTAAAAAAAAAAAAAATTAACCTTCTAGCCTTATTTGCATTTTATAATCACATTACTGTTGAATAGATTTGCCTGCTCTCCTGGACCTCTGCTTCTCTGAAAAACATTAAGATAGAGTATACAGAATATTTATCAAAAAGAAGAGTGAACAGCAGCTATGATGGCTGTAATGTAAAATGCGTGGAATAGTCATTGCAATATAGACACAACTTTCAGGAACTAAAGTTCTGTGTCATTTGAAAATGCAAGTCTATAAATCTACTTAGTAGTTGGATTTAAAGATGAAAGCAAATCCCAGGGTAGAAATTGATCTCTAACTCACTACAAAGAAGAAACTGTGAAAGAGATGAGGCTGGAACATTATGAAACTGCTAATGAAGTTGGAGTTGTGAACTAAATATTCCTATATGAAAATAAGAAAGGAAAAAAGTATTTTCCATGCAGTTAACTATTTACTGTAAATATGATTCACAATGTGAAATCCTGCCTCTACTAAAGTTAAATAACTTAATGGAATCAGGAATACAACCATTGTTTTAAAAATAAATTTGTTCAAGTATTTGTCTATACTTTTTCCAGTTTTGTTTAGTTTTTCTAAAGAACACATAATTTCTTGAGAAGGAAGCATTCTGCAAACCTGCTCTGGAAATGAATTGATATAATACAGGAGAGTCATGCATAGAAAAACAGGGCCTAAGATTTTACAAAATGAAAGCAATTACCTGGTGATAGGACATATGAAATTCTCTTTTTAAAGAATAAAAATACCTATTTCCTTTGGTAGCACATAGTATTTTTGGGAAGCAATTGTGACAACTAGTATCATAAAAAGAGAAAGACATTGTCCAAATCTAAATGCTCATTTTATATAACTTGTCTGAAGTTTACTTTATACACACACACAGAGGCACACACAATTCATAATCTTGAGGGATATGAGCCAGGTGAAGAGCAGAGTCAGGACCCTGAATTTTAGAAGAGCAAATGTTCTGTTGTTTAAGGAATTAGTGGATGGGATCCCTTGGGGAAGCTTCCCTCAGGAACAAAGGAGCAGAACAGAGCTGACAGCTCTTTAAGGATATCATTCTTAGAGCACAGGAGGTCTTGATTCCCATGTGTAAGAAATTGGGCAAGGAAGGCAGAAGAATAGCATGGCTGAGTAAGGACCTCCTGGTCAAACTAAAGAAATTTCAAAGAAATTTCAATTAAATAAAATGAAAATTTATAACTGTTTATAATCACAAAAAGAAAAACTTTGTTTCTTATAGAAACTTCATTTTGTCATTCTACGCTGAGAGACAGCAGAATCTAGTGTCCTATATTAAACTGGCCTCTGGGAACTAGTCATTACTAATGTTAGCCTCAGAATGACCATAGTTAAACCACAACTTTGCTTTGCAGTTTTATTAATAGATGCCTTGATAATTAAATATTTAATGAGAAGAGTAGCAAATGGCAAATATTGTTATTGCTGAAACTCCTAATAGCAAATAAAATCTGTCCCATTTGTCACAAACTCAGGTTAAAGAAAAAAATGTGACATTTTAAAAAAGACAACAGAACTTCAAGTTTTACCATTAATGTGACAACCATTATTCTACTATAATAATAGATGATCTATTGTTTATTTATATAACACCAAAAAGATGAAACTAAAATATATATTTCCTACACACTGCAAACACTAACATCTCTGGTAGTGGGACTGCATCACTGAGCATAATTCAGACATAAATATATTCAGATATTCCTTTACATCGTACTCTGATCATCCAAACCCATGCATCTGCTACTCAAATCAGAAGCCTTCTGAACTATTCCTGCAGCTGTAGCAAAGCTAAATCAGAGATGTGGGACATAACTAATTTGGTTTTAAGCAAATGAGATTAATTTAAAACAAAGCACACAAAAGGAAGCAGTTGCAACCCAAGCAAAAAATACAGTCTTAAATGGAAAACTGTATTATTCTCTCTCCCTTTAAAAATCTTTTCTTATTCATCCATGCCAAAATTTGGAGGTTTTTAATAACTTAGGAAACTTGCAATATATTTGAAGGAAGTTCACTTTTGTTCAGAAGCATCTCTTCATCATAGGTCACATCTGCTTACATTATAGTATATTTAGAATTCAATAATCTCTCTATGGAGTTTAGAGTATACATTTGAGATATTGAATGTAATGGATTTGGATACTTACATTTAATAATTTTTTCTCCTTAATACTCTCAGAACAGAATTACACAAGAACATTAAAAACAAACCCCAACAGTTGTGTTGCTAAATTAAGATATTGGACAATCAGAACGACTGATTCAGAACTTATTCAACTTTAACTGTAAATGGATTACTAGGATCAAACCAAAGATACCCATGTGGTAGCAGAGATGATTTTAAGTTGCAGAACCACCCCCCCCCTTGAAAATATTTATCTCCATCTGTTCATTCTTAGTCTGATCTCTGTAATTACTTCAGTTTGTTTTTTAAATTAAGATAAAACAGTAAAGGATTTAGTCCACTTTATACCTCTACTATATATGAGCTCCATAAAAAATACCAAATCTAATTTTCAACAACCTATTTATGTGAATTTAATTTTTTAAAAGCTTTGGAAGATATTGTGTTTGTTAACAAAAGATTTAGAAAATAAAAAGATATTACGGTTAAGATAAGAAGCACTACAACTATACTCTCCTCCTACATGCTGCTTACTGCAACATAAGGCAGAGCAAATCTAGACTTCAAATTTTTAGTGTGCCTCCAATGTGATGCAGTTTCTATGCCATGCCGTGTAATTCTCAGTGCTACTTCTGATTTGTTTACCAGGGTGCTAATTAAAGGCTTATGTAATGGTTTGGGGTTTTTTTTGCTTGTATGTGATGTAAGCATCTACACAGAAACTGAGAATGCAGTCTAAACTAGCTTTTTCATTGTATTATATGTCCCATACCAGCTATCAGATGGTGATGTTTTTCAGATTTCAAACTTTGTCCAAACTGCAAGACTGTAGCCAATATTGCAATATAATACTTCTTCAGTGGACTGATACATTTTAAACTTGGGAATATTATTTGTATGGACAAGTTGCAAATTTGAACACTTAAAAGTTAGGAAATCGTGAATTAGCACTATTAGTACAAAGATACAGATGTACCTTCATTCTCTGTACTGAATTGGTTTTACAACTTAGCAATATTCATATCAATGGTGAACCTCATTGCATTCTAATGTGCAATTCATGCAGTAATAGAAGGAACAATGTATTATCTACATTTCTAAATCTAAATCATCTAAATTTCTTTCAACCAAAGACTCCCAAGATTAGAGAGGACTGAAGAAGAAGAGTAGAATTAGAGTTGTTCCTGACTCCGGTTTCTTCACTTTCCTCCTGCTCCCTTTCCCTTCGTTGCCTTCTTGTTCCCCGGGAAGGGGGAGAAGGTGAAAGGGTCGGAGCGGTCGGAACCGATTGATTGTAAGGAGGTGGTAAGTCGTCTAAAGGTTCCCATTGTTCCTTTTCCCAGTCTTTATCTGTCTTTTCTTTCATTTGCAAACTAAACAGACGTGCTGTAGGAGGGTTTGATGCCCTAATCCACATAGCAGCATAATCACTCTCTTCTTGACTAAAAGGTTCATTACCATTAACATAAAGATTTAAAGCTTGACACACCCAGTCCTCAAAGGAACCAAACACTGGCCAAAACACATGGGGCCGTAAGGGCTCTTTTGGCCATTTAATCATACAAAACTGAATCATTTTTGTTTTTTCTTTTCCCTTACTAGATTCAAAATCATCCCAAAATTTTAACATCAATCCTAAAGGACTATCCAATGGAATAGCTGGTAATTTACTTTTCCCCTGACCCATCCTGGAGGCTCCGTATCCCTGGAACTCGTCAAGGTTCCGTATCCCTGGCTGTAGCTGTGTCTCGGGGTGTCTTGCGGATGGTGCTCCCACCCACGAATTCCTAACGCACGCGCTTCGGTCCTTCACTGGCTGAGTCCCTCGCGGGATATCAGAACCGCGATTAGAAGACCTCCGCACTCGCTTCGGAACCAGGTTCCGTCTCACACACAGCCTGACACACGGTCACACAGCCGAATCCCACCCAACCGAACGGTATACTCACGAAACGACGACTCTTCGTTCGGGTCTTCGCATGTAGAATTACGGGTATCGCAGGGGAGAGCTCTTTGGTTTTTTGTTTTTTACTTGCCTCTTATGTTCGCAATCATGTTGGGTCCCGCACCGTCCTCGGCAAGGGCCACAAAAAAAAAAAAAAAAAA
>JANVCC010009486.1:0-16218 GCA_025345505.1 Todiramphus chloris collaris
AACTTATATGTTGCTGCGTCTCTCCGCTCCCGGCATAAACAGCGACATTTGGTGACCCGCGACGTGTCCGACCCGCACCAGCCGAAGCCGAGCAGCTCTCGGGAGGTACGCAACCCCCCCCCTCCTTATCCCCCCCAGCTCCGAGGTTCGCGGCCGGGACCAGTCCAGGCACCGGGGTATTAGAAAAGCCCTGCCGAGATGGGGACTTGCGACTTGAGAGAAAGCATGGTGCTGTTGGCCTGGAAGAATTTCCTGGCCAACAAAAAGAGCGCTGTTCCGGAGGACGCCCTCCACGCTCTTTTGCAATGGGCAGCTGAGCACCAGTTTCTCCTGAGCTCTGACACCGCCTTTGATTTAGAGCTGTGGCGGCAGCTGGGCACCAGGCTCGGTCGTGAGCTCCCCGACGGGGACGACACGCTGATGGACTTGATTCGCACTTGGAGAGCTGTATTTGCTGTGCTTCGAAAGTCTGAAACTGGCGACGGGGGAGGGGTGCCGGCTTCAGAAGGGGACGCCGCTAAGGGGGACGCTGCTGAACTCAGTGTAGCAGCCGACGGCAACCGCACCGAGGAGCCGTCTCCGGCCCCACAGGACCCGGTGCCGGTCCTACAGCCCGCTCAGGGGCAAGACACCTGGCCCCGGGATTATGTTCCCCCCAAATACCCGACGCCTGCAGAGCAGCTCGCGGAAACGCTTAAGCAGAGCGACGGCTCGGAGCGCCCCTCGCTCCTTAGCCCAGCGGCTCTGGTCTCCTCCGCGCCGCTCCCTTCGGCAAATATAACAGTGCTGGTCGTTCCCACTGCCTCTACGGTTGTCCGGCCCGGTCTAACGGTGACCTGGAGCTCCACGGCGGCACCCAGGTTTTCTACGCGCGCGCCCGCTGCGTTCACGCCACCCTGGAGTTTTCCACGAGCGCCCGCGGCGCCCGGCAGCTCCGCGCATGCGCCCTTCTCTGGGGGTTTTCATGCGGAGGCGCAGCCGCACATGAAGGAGCTGTTAACGCGGCAGATGGCAATGTTGGAAGAATATCTGCCGAGGATATCTCAGCAGCTCGCGGAATTGCAGGAAGCATTCCTGCGGGCGGTCGCTGAGAGAGCCGTGCCGGGCCGACCCGGGCCGGAAGTGCCGGCTCCGGGAATTCCGAACGCGGAAGTGCCGACGGCTCCCGCGGCGGAACCGGCAGCGGCGGAGCAAACGGTGGCCCCGGTGGAGGCGGAGACGGCAGCTCCGGCACCGCCGGCCGAGCTGACGGCCCCGACTCCAGCGGCGGAGGCGGCTCCGTCACAAGATCAGCCTGCGCCGCCGGCAGCGCCCCAAACTGCGCCGCCCCAGCCGCTGCCTTGCTGCCCCCTGCGCAACCGACTGCGGCCCCCACCGCCGCACCGCCCTCCAGCCCGGCACCCGTGCCCTGCCCGCCTCCATTGTTCGTGCTGGGGTCCACAGGGAAACCCCTGCCTGACGATTCAGGCAGTGACACAGAGGGCACGCCTGCCTCAAGGTGGAAGGCTGCGGTAGCCGAACAGCGGAAGAAGCGGTTGCTGCAGGGCCATCCGTGGACACTCCCAGACTGTACTGTAACTGTCCGCCCAAGAAACAGCAGGCGTTTCTGGGAGTCGGTTAAATTGCGGGCTCTGGAGGAGCGCAACTGGGATCTCTTAGACAAACTGGGACTGCCAGAAACGTCAGGGGAATTTATGCGGGATCAGGAGACTGCTGTAACACCTCAAAAGGGTGTGCCACCAACTCAAGGTGATAGTAACACCCCACAAAGGGATGTCCAAGCCTATCCTGTGTTTAAGGCTGCCCCAAATTCAGGTCAACATGATAGACATGACGTTTTTGCTTGGAAGGTTGTACAAGATTTACAATCCAAAGTGGCACAGTATGGGCTTAATTCTCCTGAACTCATGCAACTTCTTAGAGTGCTGAATGCTGATCTGCTTATTCCATTTGATATTAAGCACTTAGCTCAGATTATACTTAAACCTGTACAACTTGAATTTTTTGAGACTACCTGGAGAAAGATGTCTGAGAAGGCTGCACTACAAAATAGGCAATTGCCTTCCACTGACATTAGACATGACGTTGAAGTAGATGCCCTTATGGGACTTGATAACTTCTCTAATCCTGATTTCCAGGCCACCTGGCCCACTCAAGTCATAGAGCAAGCTCAAAAGGTTGGCATGGCAGCTCTATTTAAGACCATGAACACGGCTACTCCCGACACATCGTATACAAAAATACACCAGGGGCAGACAGAGCCATTTTTAAGCTTTGTAGAAAGGGTTGCTGCCGCCCTTGAGAAGCAGGTTGCAGATGACTCATTGAGGCAGATGTTGCGCACGCAATTCGCAAGAGATAATGCCAACGATGAGTGTAGAAAAATCATCAATGCTCTACCAGGGGAGCCTACACTCACAGATATGATTGAAGCCTGTGCTAAGGTGGAGTCTGTGAGCCATAAAAGGTCTGCTTTGGCTGCGTTTCTGCCATCTGTTCACGCATCTTCTGATCGTGAACCGAAGCAGCCCAAAGCTGGGAGCAAACGGAAAAGGGCTAAATCAAGGCAAAAGGAAAACGCAGGGACCCCCCAGTGCAAGAGGTGTGGTAGGCCAGGTCATCGTGCAGAATCCTGCAGATCTCTGCGCCATGCCGACGGTCGGCCTCTGTCGGGAAACTCACACCGGGGTGCAAAAAGGGGGAATTGCTCTCCGATGCAGGTGATCCCCCAGGGAATGGCACAGACACAGGCCTACCCAGCCACCTTACAGACGGCAGCCCAGGATCAGCCGGGGGCGACGTCTACACCACAACAACAGTCGTCCTAGATTCTAGTCGTATTTATAAAGTCCCTTTGAATGCAAATGGACCCCTAGGTCAGGGACTCAGTGCAATGCTCGTGGGAAAACCTAATGTTACCCATCGAGGGATCTTTGTGCACCCAGAAGCTATTGATGATGACTTTACAGGTCAGATTCATGCTATGGTTTCCACACCCAATCCCCCTGTTACTATCCCTGAAAAGACTTGCATTGCTCAATTAATGCCTTTTAAGTCATGTGTCCCCAGGACAGAACAACAAGTTCGCAGCGATAGCGGCAGTGGACCTACAGGACTTCCTCAGATCTTCTGGACTGCAGACATCTCTAGCCAAAGGCCACAGATGACATGTACCCTAGTCCTGCCAAACGCTTGTCCGCCCCAGACTCAGCTTCGAGGTTTGATCGATACGGGTGCTGATGTAACGATTATCTCCTTCTCTGCGTGGCCTCCTTCATGGCCTTTAGCCCCTGTGGGATCGGCCATTTCAGGGTTAGGAGGAACCGCGCAGAGCTATTTAAGCGAACGACCTGTAATGGTAAAAGACCCAGAGGGACACACAGCTACAATTCGGCCTTATGTTACTAATGCTCCAGTCAACCTCTGGGGGCGGGACGTGCTGGCAGCTTGGGGGGTACGAATTGGGACAAATTTTTGATAGGGGTCACTGTGCGGAAGGGCGCACAGTTTCCTACGCTGCCTTTGCGGTGGCTGACTAACAGACCCATCTGGGAATCGCAGTGGCCCCTACCAAATGAGAAATTAGTCGCCCTTCGTCAACTGGTTCAGGAACAGTTACAGCAGGGACACATTGAGCCTTCCACTAGTCCCTGGAACACTCCTGTCTTTGTAATTAAGAAGAAATCAGGGAAATGGAGACTCTTGCAGGATCTCCGAAAAGTTAATGCAGTGATGGAAGGTATGGGGGCATTGCAGCCTGGTATGCCCTCACCCACCATGATTCCAACAGGGTGGGACATCCTGATCATTGATCTGAAGGATTGCTTTTTCACAATTCCTTTGCATCCTAATGACAGACCAAAATTTGCCTTTACTGTGCCTGCAGTTAACAATGCTGAACCTGCGAAGAGATATCAATGGAAGGTTCTACCTCAGGGCATGAAGAACAGCCCGACTATCTGCCAATGGTATGTCGCTCAAGCTTTGTCCGGAGTCCGTGAGCAGTTTCCCGATGCATACTGCTACCATTACATGGATGATATCCTGGTGGCAACGTCCACCCAGGATGAGCTGCTGAGGATACAGCCTCGGCTGCTCGCTGCTCTGCATTCCTACGGGTTGCAAGTGGCTCCGGAGAAAGTTCAAAAGCATCCTCCCTGGAAATATTTAGGAGTCAAAATTTTGGACCAAACTATACAACACCAAGAGGTGCAATTCTCAGATTCTATTAAAACCTTGAATGATGCTCAGAAATTGCTGGGTATCATCAATTGGGTACGTCCTTATCTAGGGCTAACCACAACGCAACTTTCCCCGCTTTTTAATATTTTAAAGGGGGACCCCGATTTGAATTCACCTCGGAAATTGACTCCGGAAGCGCGACAAGCGCTGCGGGAGGTGCAACAGGCTGTTTCTGCTCGTCAGGTTTATCGAGTGGATCCCTCCATTGATATCACTGTTTTCATTACTGCTCCAGACCTCCATCCCACAGGTATCATTGGCCAGTGGAACACACAATGGTCTGACCCTTTGCATGTCCTAGAATGGGTCTTTCTGTCTCATCAGCCGAAAAAGACGGCACCCACGTTATTTGAATTGATCGCTTCTGTGATAATCAAATGCCGCCAACGGTGTTTGCAATTAATGGCACCGGATCCTGCAACAATTATTCTTCCAACACCGCAGGAACACTTTGAGTGGAGCCTTGCCAACAGTGCTCCTTTGCAAAGTGCGCTGCAAAATTTTTCAGGGCAGATTTCTTACCACCTGCCCAGCCATAAATTACTGCAGCTGGCAAAATCGACCAGCTTCACCTTGCGGCCAAAAACCAGCCGGGTGCCGGTGAAAGGACCCACCGTTTTCACGGATGGTTCTGGAAAAACAGGGAAAGCCATTGTTACCTGGAAGGAGGGATCTGAATGGCAGGTGCTGGAAGGCCACGAGTCAGGCTCTGCACAGCTGATTGAATTGAAGGCTGTTGCCATGGCTTTTCAGCGGTTCTCTCAGGTGCCTTTGAATTTGGTTACTGATTCTGCTTACGTAGCAGATATAACCCAACGCTTGGATTGTTCACTTCTAAAGGAAGTGAATAATGCGGCTCTGTTTTCACTATTGCAAACTTTGTGGTGTGCAATTCAAGCTCGAGCGCATCAATACTACATTCTGCACATTCGAAGCCACACCAGTTTGCCAGGTTTTATAACAGAAGGCAATGCCAGGGCTGACATGCTGGCCAACCCTGCATGGGTAGCGCCTCAGCCTGACAAAATTGCACAAGCCAAGGCATCGCACGGTTTCTTCCATCAAAGTGCACATACCCTGCAGAAGCAGTTTCACCTAACGCCAACTGAGGCTCGTGACATTGTCAGTGCTTGTGCCGACTGTCACGGGCTCGCTGCACCTTTGCCACCAGGGGTAAACCCCAGAGGTCTGAAAGCCTTGCAGCTTTGGCAAACGGATGTAACGCACATCCCTGAATTTGGCCGGTTTAAATATGTGCACGTGTCCATCGACACTTTCTCCTCAGCTATGTGGGCTTCTGCTCACACTGGAGAGAAAGGCCGTGATGCCATTGCCCATTGGAAATTAGCTTTCTCGGTCCTGGGCGTGCCGTCTGCTGTGAAAACCGATAATGGTCCTGCCTACGCCTCACAGAAGGCGCGGCAGTTCTTGCACCTATGGGGTGTAGACCACACTTTTGGTATTCCACATTCTCCTACTGGCCAAGCTATTGTCGAACGCGCTCATGGCACTTTGAAGCGTGTTTTGGAAAAACAGAAAGGGGGAATGCATGGAGAAACCCCACAGAGCCGACTAGAAAAAGCTTTGTATACAATCAATCATCTCACAGTGCCACCAAATTCAAATAATCCTGTTATTCTGAATCATTTTCTCTCATTGCAGTCGTCAGGCGAGACGCACCTGCCTCGGGCAAAGGTCTGGGTACGGGATCTGCTCACCAACACTTGGGAAGGCCCTCATGAGCTTATTGCTTGGGTGTCGGCGAAGGAAGACGCGGACACTCCTATGGTCATCCAGCCCGTCTCATTTATTGTTAAGACCAACACTCTTTTATACAGTTATTAATGAGGCTCATACATAGTGCAAAAAGCAAGCTCATTATTGGTTAGGCTATAAAAAGTCAGACCTGCCCAGTTGCTTATCTTTGTGGTCGTGCAGCTGCCTTTGTGGTCGTGCAGCTGCCTTTTGCAATCTGTCCGTTTGCACATACAGCAGTATTTTGGTCTTTTGCAATCAACCCATCCTGTTCCTTCGGTCAGCTCGTTGTAACTTTCGTTTCCTTCTTACAGCCTTGTTTGCCATCTACTAGCACGTACACAGTGGGGCAAGGTCAAACCGACCTCGCCTCGGCCCTTGTCTTACTTGTCCAGGGGGACAAGCTTCATACGGTCTCGATCTGGCCCCTCAAGCCACTCTTTCACAAGGCTCTCCACACTTGGGGTCGTGGGTATGCTTGCGTTTCCACAGATACTGGGGTACGGTGGCTACCTGCAAGATGCGTTCGCCCCGACCTGCGGCACCAGAGACAGAACAGGCAACCTCCAAATGCTGACCAGAATGCAGATCATCAACCAAATGATCCTTCTGGTGATGACCAGGATACCAACCATCAGGCAGATGGTCCTTCCACAAGCAGAGACTGGGATGGTCCTTCCACAAGCAGAGACTGAACTTTAAGTTTCTTTTGTTATGGAGTCAGAAATTTAAGGCCCTTAAGGCTATATTAGAATTAATAACTGATGTAAATTTCTATTTAAGATTAATACCTGATAGAATTGTTATATAGAATTTTGTTTACTAGATGTATTTCCTATGGCATCACTGGAGACTCTGCCCATTTTAAGGCAGCATCTGATTTGGGCTCTGTCTGGTAACTGGCCATTACCAGACCGACCCCTTATCAGCATCCGATTTAGGCTCTGTTTGGTAACTGGCCATTACCAAGCAGATCCCTTATGCTGCGTTTGTTCTCCCTTCTGCAAGACTACCTGCAGAGGTTTACAAACGATACCTTTTTGGTCTTTAAACAAAAAGGGGGAATTGTGGATGCTGAAAAGCTGCTAGCAGAGGAATTTTCCTAGGTTCTCACAATATTCTGTGAGAACCCTGCCTTTCTCACACGTGTTATGAGAAACAGTAGGACGGTTTTGTAAACTAGACTAGCACATGGTGTTTCGATAAGTTTTGTTTATGGTACATTGTAAAAATATTTTGAAATAGGTGCTGTAGGACTTTAACCAATCACCCTAGGAGATGGGTGATTACTGACCAATCGCCCTATGGGGCTGGGGTATAAAAATGGGGTTGTAAATTAATAAAGTAGCTTCTTTTGCCTGCTCTTGCTGAACTTATATGTTGCTGCGTCTCTCCGCTCCCGGCATAAACAGCGACACTGGCCCACCATGGGAGGGGATCTTTCTTCTGATTGGCTGTGCAGTGCTGTCAATCCCGAGCCTTGCCCCTGCCTCCTGCAATGCGATTGGCTGTGCTGGCTCCCAGGCCTGCCCAGCCAGTTCCGGGCGGGCGTTGCCAGGCAACAAGCTGCCCCTGTAGGGCCTCGCCCCTGGGCCGGGCCCTGCAGGCCCTGAGGAAAGGGCAGGCCCAGCCCAGCCCAGCCAGCCCAGGGCCTCCCTTCCTCCTGGCCCCGCCACTGCCCCTTCTCCTTTTCTCTGCTGCTTTTCTTCTTTGCCATGCTGTGGTGATGTGGTGACCCACGCAGCACCCTCTCAACAACAACAGAACCCTGCCGGGGGTGGCTCCTTCCACCCGCAGCTTCTCCCCACAGCTTCTCCATGGGGAGATCCCCGGGCAGACTGAGAGCTGAGCCTGGCAGAAGGCAGAATCCCTGCCCCAGCACATCAGCCCCTGAGCTACAGGGACTGTGCTAGCAAGGACAGCCCTGCCCACCCTGCCTGAACTACTGGCTCCACTGGTGGTGGGAGTTGCCGAACAAGAGCCCCCTCCTTAGAGATCCCATAAGCTGGGGGGTGTCAGCTTGAGGAGATCCCTCCAGGAACTGCACCTGCATTGCCCTGCACCCACAGACTTACCATGTCAGGGCTGCAAAGTTCTCCTCCAATGCGGAGAACCCTCAGTCATCCTCCCAATCCTGAGCACATTTCCTCTCTGCCTTGCTCATCTCCCTGAGATACCTTGGCAGTGCCCCCAGCCCTGCTGTGCTTGGCAGAGGAGCTGCTCCTGGGCAGAGCTGGCTCTGGGCAGCGCTGCCACTTGGCAGGAGCTCCCTCCAGTCCAGAAGCCCAGCCCAGCTCAGCAGCACAACAAAAGCCCAAGGCATTTAATGACACCTCGGGTGGAGATGTAGATGAGTCTATAAACCTCAGGGGCTGAGATGAAGTTGATGAAACCCCTCCAGAAGTCACAGTCAGATGCAAACACCAAAATTCCCTGCAGAGCAGATCCTCTCCCTTTCTCATTGCTCAGAGCTCTTCCTGGGGCACTGGGAAGTGGACATGGGCAATGCCAAGGGCAGGGCTCTGTTACGACACCTCCAGGCTCCTGAGGATGGATAAGGAGCAGGTAGGCCTCAGGGCTGGAAGGAGCAGTTTTCTTCTCACAGGCAGCAGTGGCAGAGACAACAGCCAGAGACAACGCCAGCAAGAGTCTGGATCTGTCAGGGGCTTTTGGTTTTTCCATCTCCCTCTGCCCTCTCCACCACAGACTGTCCTACGGTGTCACATTCCCTGTGCCTCTTTCTCTGCAGGCTGAAGACACCCACCCAGCTGCCCCAGCCTTGTGTCACCCTCCTTTCCTGGTGTCTCGCCATCCTTCCTGACTCCTCCGTGAAACACAAAGCCTGGGACTGATCCAGGCTTCTTCTGGGGGACGTGTTGTATTCACAGCACTACCCTAGGAGTGAAATTTCTATCTCTTTGTGTCCAGCCTGGACCTCTCCAGCTCTATTTCCTGTGGTGATTGATTCACAGACTCCATCTTGGTGCACAAAAAAAGACCTTTATTTGATAGACAAGCGTGCTTATATACCCCTGTTCTGGTTGCTATTTTTAGCATCACATCTCCTTTAACAGCCTGCTATCTCTAACTCAAGGCTGTTTAGCTCCTGCAGTTACAAAGTTTACCTTCCCTAACTACAATGTTCTTTCCCCTGGTTGTCAGATCAGCAGATCTGTATCGCTGCTCCGCTGGCTGATCAGCTTGTCTTGCACAAGTTCCCTCCTGTCATCCTGGGGATCAAGTCTGCCATGAGGGGCTGCAGACTGCCTGCAATGGGGAAGCTCCTCAGCATGCCAGCTGGAGGAACATTCTCACTGGTCTCCGTTTCCTGCTGTGGGACCAGCGTCAGTTCTGTGATTCTATGACAACAGGATGGAAATAGTGTGCTTGTGCTGAGATGAACCCGAGTGAGCACAAATACCATCAGCAGCTCCTGGAGGTTCCATGGTTAGTAGGACAGACAGAATCTTGACAGCATGTGACTCTGAGAGAAATGCCCCTGGGAAACCCCCTGAATGCAGCACTGGGATGGGCTCCCTTCACCCACGGTGCCTGTGTCTGTTCCTCATGCCATGGCACATCTCAGAGCAGAGCAGAGCCGGGCGATACAGCGCAGGGCTGAGGGGCCTCCCAGTCTCTGGCAGTGGCACCAGGAGGCCAGGGAGACACTGCAACCGCTGCAGAGCACAGCCTGTCTGTGTGCAAGGGAAGGACTCAAGACTCTGAGCACCCCAGGCGGTGTGAGCAGTGCACGAGCCCAGCTCAGATGTGGACACCTGACAGAGCCCTGACACTTCTGGCTGGCACTCCAGGAGCTGTCCCCACTGTCCCCATGAGATTCACCTCAGCTGCCTTGATCAGGCTCATTGCAAATGCTTCTGTCTGCTCATGTCACCATCTCTTGCCTTTTTTGCCCATGCCTTCAAACAGACCATGTGAAAAAGGCTGGTCTGTGAAGCATCTCCCCCACGCAGTCAACTGTCTTGGATCCCCCTACCTTCTAAAGGTCTACTACTTACTGTCCTGCTCCCTCCTCCTATGATATTCAGCTCTGCCATGTCATGATCACTACTACCAAGGCTGCCCCCAACCATCACACTGAGCCCGTGCATCTGATAGGCCAGCAGAAGGCATATGTTTGGGAAGTAAACTGTGGGAATCCCTTTCCCTAAGTCCCTGGCAGGCCCATCAGGCAGAGGCCTTGGACGTGGGTTGTCACATCCCTTCCACCCGAGAACCTGGTGGGACAGCAGCAGGGACATGGCTTGCTTGTGTCTGCTGGAGAAGCTGAAAGGCCAGCAGCAGGCACATGGCCTGTAGGATCATGGGGTGGTTCCTTCTGTCCAGTCAGCTCATGCAGCAGGTTCTGCAGATCCTGTCTGTAGTAGGTTTCTCCCATGTTGCTCCTGGGATCACTCCCAGTGTTTTCTGAAGGAAGGAAAAAAATACCAGTTATCATTTCTAGTGTCCGCAGAAGAGGCTGGTCACATATGACTTTGCTGAGCAGTGTCAGATACAGGTAAGGACAAGCAGTTGGCCTCATCACTCGAACCAGGTAGAGCTTCCCGAAGACTTCTCATTGCAAACAGATTTCTTCTCCCACCCAGGGATCTGCTCAGCGCAACACAGCCTGAAGGCCAAGCTGTATGTGGAGCACAGCTCAGCACGGGCCTGGCTCTGCTCAGCTCTACTCTTCCAGGGACCAGTAACTCCTCCCTGTAACGTTCATGCTCATCTGGTCAAGATCTCTGAGGAAAGTTGGGAAGAGGATGAACTGTCCTGTCAGTCAGTTGGAGGAACAGACACCATTTTAAGCCCTGGTTATCACTGAGAACTTTGAGGACAATGGACCTCTCCTAGAAGGCCTGTGTTGAAGGGAAGACAGAAAGTGATCCCTGACCTGACATGCTGGGAATGCTCACCTGGACAGGCAGACAAGCCAGGACTGATATCAACGCCCCCGAAAAGATCAGAAGTTTGGAAGACATAGATACTGATGTCTATAAAGCTAGTTCGAGTGAGCAGAAGAGAATCCTCATTTGGCTTTTGCAATTACATACCTAATATCCTGCTCAGCAACGTAATTTCGTTTTAATTATTCAGTAGGATTCAGTCATTAAAAATAGGATATGTGTCTAGAAGAAAAGCCATAGAAAGAACGATGAGTTGGCCAACCAAATGGCCATGAGGAGCTGTTGAAGACTGACAAACTTGAGTGAAAATGGGGGACAAGTAATTCCATCCGGGGGAGATCATGACCACCAACTGACAGACCATGAAACCCAGTTCCACCACTTCCTCAAAAGGACAAGGAAATAAGTACTTCATAAAATAAATAGAGCATGAGATGTAATCTATATACTCAGTGACAATATTCTGACCAGTCACAGAGTTGAATAAAAAAGCACACGGGTTAGAGAGAGAATAAGGATTAAGATTCTCTTCTAAATAAGAGAAGGGTGGTGGAAGAGCAGAAAACCCTGAGAGGAGACCAACTGCAGCAGTGCTGAGCAGAGAGGAAGGGTCACCTCCAGCATCCCTGATATAGGGGCCTGTACTAATCACCAACATGAATACATAGGTACAAGACAGGCCTGTGAAAGAATAGTGCTTATTGTGTAAATTGAATCAAGCAGACCAAGAACCTCCTCAGTTTCCTTGAAGATCAGAAACTAGCTACAGAGGACTGGTTTAAACCAGCCCTGCGGTCTGGACAGAGGCCAACAAACTACTGAGGATGCACAAAGACAAAAGGTTACCAGCGGTGACAAAGAGGAGCAGGCAACCTTCATCCTTGCGACCCCCGACGACCACCACCAGGAGGCATTGCGCAGATTGAGGAGGAGGAGCTCGTGTAAAGAGCTAATTTTAATACGAAGCAGGGATATGTATAGGCGGATTGTGAAATATAACGTATATGTAACACGTTGCTGTATAAACACAAGGCGAACTGCCACGGGGGGCACTCACAGTTGTGGAGGGGCGGCCCCCTGTGCTGCCCAGTGCTGAATAAACACACCTACTGTGCAGCCTTCACGGCTGTGGAGTCTCCTTTCCGCACGCCAGTTTGGCGTCCCCATGGAGAGACATCCAGTGTACGGTACAGTCCCTGGATGGGGGAAGGGTGCCCTGTGTCGCTGTTCATACCGGGAGCGGAGAGATGCAGCGACACACAAATTCAGCAAGAGCAGGCAAAAGAAGCGCCTTTATTAATTTCTAACCCCGTTTTATGTACCCTAGCCCCACAGGGCGACTGGTCAGTGATCACCCATCACCCAGGGGGATTGGCTAAAGTCCTACAGCATCCATTGCAAAATATTTTTCCAATGTACCATAAACAGAACTTAGCAGAACACCAGGTGTTGGTCCAGTTTACAAAAACCATCCTACTGTTTTTGATAATATGCGTGAGGAAGGCAGGACTCTCACTGAATATTGTGAGACCCTGAGCAAATCCCTCTGCTAGCAGCTTTTCAGCATCCACACTACCCCCATCACTACAAATTACGTTCTAGTTACAGGATGAAAATACTACCTGACACCTGTGGTACTGGGATCTACCCTGTAGGAGATGAAGATGTCTAACTGAACATTTGGGTCTCTTATTACAACAGTTACCTGGCTTGAGAAACTTAGGCCAAAAAAAGGAAAGACATGTGTAGGACAGGAGCTCAAACTAGTTAGTTCTTGGTGTTTCTCATTATGTCCACAACCTTCTCTTGCAGCAAATATAAAAAGAACATATGGAGAGCTTTAAACCCTAAACCGAGCTTTTTTGGGGAAAAAAAAAAAACTTTAAAATGGTATCATTTTGATCCTTCCTTCACCTCGCAAGACTGTAGCTTTATTTCTGCTCCCTGCTCTCTTCTGCTGTCTTCCAGCCTTACTCTCCCTTCGGGTTCACAGCTTTTTCCTACGCTGCTTCTCTTCTTCCCCCCCTTACTCTGAGGGCTTCCTGAAGCAAATACCATCAGTTGCTATTCCACCTACAACCACGTTCTCAGCCATAGCCTCATTTAACATACATATAAAAGCATAATGTGCCCAAGCCTTACTCATGGAAATCTGTACAAGAAAGCTCTTCCCATTGGCATTCTTAGACTTTAGATGAACATTTGAAAAACACCTGATAATTTTGTTTCGTGCTGACCATGTGGGCAGCCTCCTCAGCAACATCCAGTTGCTGCGCTAGGAAGTACACTCTCCAGTCAGTTATGAACATCATGGTTTGTTTCATCAATCCTTCATTCTTTTGACTTCGAGAACTGAAGTTGCATCTGGTCATCGCTTTCCCCATCTCAACATTATTCTTCATCAGGAATTCAAAGCTTTCATGCTGCTAAGCCAGTGTGTTTGGTATCTCTGCTGCTTTGCAGACACTCGGAGCCAGGCTCCAACCTGCATTAATGCATGTTCACAGCTAGCATATCACTGTGTTAATGCAGCGCTTCTGATAGCTCTGAAATTCACTTTCCAGCAACCATTTTCTATCACATTATTAACTTTTAAAGAGAAGAAGGGGTTTAAGACATTCATTTTAATGGCTTCATTTGAACGGTTTCAGACCATTAATGAAAAGCCAATCCCCACACCAGAGGCTGTGCTGCTCCAGCGTGACCTGGACAGGCTGGACTGTTGGGCAGGGTGGAACTTCATGAGGTTCACCAAGGGCAAACGTAGAGTCCTGCACGTGGGGAAGGACAACCCCATGCCCCAGTACAGGTCAGAGGGAGACCTGCTGGAAAGCAGCCCTGAGGAGAAGGACCCTGGAGTCCCAGCAGACAATAAATTAACCATGAGCCAGCAATCTGCCCTTGTGGCCAAGAAGACCAATGGTATCCTGGGGTGCATTAAGAAGAGTGTGGCCAGTAAGTCAAGGGAGGCCATCCTCTCCCTTGATTCTGCCCTGGTGAGGCCACATCTGGAATGCTGTGCCCAGTTCTGGGCTCCCCAGGTCGGGAGAGACAGGCAACTACGGGAAAGAGCAGAGGATAATGAAGATACCTGAGGGACTGGAGCATCTCTCTTAGGAGGAAAGGTCAAAACAACTGAGACTATTTAGCCTGGAGAAGACCAAGAAGAGACCTTATCAGTGTCTGTAAATATCTAAAGGGTGTGTGCAAGGAGGGTGGAGATGGACTCCTTCCAGTGCTGCCCACTGACAGGAAAAGGGGCAACGGGCACAAGCTGGAACACAGGAAGTTCCATCTAAATATCAGAAAAAACTGATTTCCTGTGCGGGTGATGGATCCTGGAACAGGCTGCCTGGGGAGGCTGTGGAGTCTTCCTCTCTGGAGCTATTCAAAGCACACCTGGATGGAATCCTGTGTAATGTGCTCTAAGGAACCTGCTTTGCTGGGAGGTTGGACTAGATGATCTCCAGAGGTCCCTTTCAATTCTGACAATTCTGTGATTTCTCTCCTTTTTTTAAGATGACTTTAAGCTGTGGACCAAACTCCAGATCTTTGTAGAAGTGTACGAGGCCACAGTCTGGCTCACTAGCAGAACCAGAGTCCTCAAAGACTGAAGATAAAAGAACCCTTTTCACACTTTTTTAGTCAATATATCACAATGTCCCTGCTCGCTGCAAGGGTGTTGGACTGGATGACCTTGCAAGGTCCCTTCCCACCCAACCCATCCCGTGATTCTATAATTCTCCGTTGCCTCCCACCCCAAGAGGCCAGCACCCAGAAACAGCGACTCTGTGACATCAGTGCCAGGGCCAAGGGCGCTGGGGCAACACGAGTCCTTTGAGCACTCCGCTGGCTGCTGCACTGGTGTCAGCTGTCCCTGCGTTCGCACACTGTCCCGTGAGTCTGGCAGCCATGGCTTTGCTCTGCCTCCTCGTCCTGCTGGCCCTGTGCTGCCCAGCGCACAGCACCTGGGACACCTGCACGTAAGTGGGACGAGGCTCGGGGAGGGAGCATGGGCACTGCTGATGGGGGTCACTGGAGGTGCCCGCTGGTCCCCATGGCCCCGCCACAACTCCCCGAACCCCACGGGGGAGCCTCAGCTCCTTGCCAGCACCCAGGCTGCAGCACAGCTCATCTACAGGGCTGAAGCAGAAATGGGTGGACAAATTCTCACCCCATGGGGTTCCTGGCCCTGCTGTCCCTGCCACATCACGTTGGGAGGACAGAGGGGCCACCTTCAGCCTGGACAGCAGCAGCCCTTGAGCGGGGCATTAATGAGCTTCTGGTTACAGAGGGACCTGCGGGTTCCGGCCCATGGTGTACGACTATGGCTCCTCACGCATCGTCGGTGGCACCAATGCCCAGCCAGGGGCCTGGCCCTGGATTGTCAGCATCCAGGACCCGTGGAGAGCGGGCACGGGGCACATCTGCGGAGGGTCCCTGATAAGCTCCCAGTGGGTGCTGACTGCAGCCCACTGCTTCGTCAAGGCCAGGTAAGGAGGAGCAGGGCACAGGGATGTCTCCACAGCACTGGCAGCTGCCCTGTCCCAGCAGGTACCCCGGGTGCTCCCACCCCATTTCCTTGCCATGTGCCCAGGGCCTGGGCACTGCTGGTCCCAGCTGAAAGACTGCTCAGGAGCAGGCTGGGCTCAGGCCACTGCCTCCTGGCAGCCTCCAGCTCGACATCACCATTGCCCGAGCCCTGCCAGGGCAGTCACACCCTCAGCAGCGCTGCTCCCCTCTCTCCCTCGGGAAGCAGAAATCTGGGAGCTGCTGGGCTCTGCAGCACGTGGCTCTGCCCCTGCCGAGCCTTCTCTCCATCCTCTCCTTGCAGGCACATCCCCATGTGGCGTGTGGTGGTCGGGGCCACCCACTTGGCTCAGCTGGGTCCCGAGGCCCAAGTGCGGCACATCAGGCGGCTCATAGTGCACGAACACTACAGCAGTGGCATCGAAAGGAACGACATCGCGCTGCTGGAACTGGACCAGCCCGTCCAGTGCAGCGACTATGTCCAGCTGGCCTGCGTGCCCGACCCCTCGCTGAGAGTGCCGGAGCTCACCAACTGCTACATCAGTGGCTGAGGTTCCACAACTGCAAGATGTGAGTTCCCAACATGTACTCATGTCCCGAGGGCATGCTGGGCACCCTGGGGAGACGGGTTGGGCTTCCTGAGGGCAGAGGTGAAAGTCAGAGCCAGGCTGTGGGCACGTATAGACACCTATAGAGAGATGGGCCTGACCCACTCCCCAAAGCCAGGCAGCAGGGAGACCCCACAACAAAGACTTCAAGATGCAAAGCCCAGCCCTTG
>JANVCC010009497.1:0-34146 GCA_025345505.1 Todiramphus chloris collaris
CAGCAGGAGAGATGGCCAAGGTCTCTGGCCAGGCTGAAAGGCCCCAAAGGACCAAGATCTTGGTCCCCTTGGCTCTCGTATTGTGGTGTTGATACTAATTGGGCAGGGTGACAGAAAAATTAAAGGCTATAGTGATAAGTAAAACTTTGAATCGCTGTGGTATTGCTTACACTGACAGCTTTTATAACAAACAAAATTGATCACTATGTAACAAGGTAATGCTGCCTTGGGGTTTCTCTTCCCAGGTAGAAACTGGCCTTGTGTTTGTGACTGGTCTGTTAAGCTAAATGTTAAAATGGGTATTGTGCCATTCTGAGTCTAACATAACTGGAGCTCACAAAAACCTTTGAAATATTTGGCTAAAAGAAAATGATGAAAGTATGTGCTTCAGTGGGTGTTTTAATAAAATTCTAGAAATGACATTGGTGCTAGTCCATTAGATATGTTTCTGACTTTTTTCAACTTAGTGGAGACTTTCAGGATGGCTTGATTGTTACTTTAAGTGCACTGAATGTGCTTTGATAGGGTGGATTTTTCTGCAGCAATCTTGGTACTGGGTACCTCTGTAGGGAGAAGAATTAATTCACTGACTGCCTCCAATTTCGTTGTTAGCCATCCAGGCCTAGTTCACTGTATACTGCTCTGACATGCTTTAAATGCATCTCCTGCAGCTGGGAAAAATGAGATTGACATTCCCATGCCGGGCTGTTACTTGCACACACCTGCAATGTTTTGATGCTGCTCTTTATCTCCAAATGAATGAAAAGAAGCCTACCTGGATCTGCCCTGTCTGTGACAAAAAGGCAGCTTATGAGAGCCTAATGTTAGATGGGTAAGAGACTGGGTTTGCAGATTATACAATTAAAGTTTTTTTATGTACTTGATAGCTACTTTTGTGACTTGAGATTTAGCTATTTCATACTATTTTCTTTGTCAGGGTATTTTAGACTGGGGTTCCTCCCCATTAGACTCTGTTAGTCTCTATTCCAATGTAACAAACTACATAAGTTTCTAACTGTATCATCAAATTCTTGAGCCTTAGTATATTTCTTCTGGAGAAATCCAAATGTGACATCTAAGGATAGGTTTCCCTTTTACATGATTCTATTTCTGAAGCTATTAATTTTAAAATTTAACTCAAAACAAGTGTCAAACTTGTTTCAGAGGATGATTTCTGCTTCTGTATGGAAATCTGAATTGCAGGAATGTCAGAGTGGAATATAGATAGGTTGGAATATTCTTTTAGTTTTCAGTGTCTGGATGTCTGTGAAGGCTGTAATTACAGGCTTTTGGGTAAGATGAACCGGGGAGAGAATACATACAAGGGGTCAAATGTGATCATAATTAACTTTTCAACTATGTCTCCTTTTCACTTAATAAATAAAAACACACTCAACTTTATTTTTCAGACTTTTTATGGAAATTCTTAATGAATGCTCAGATGTGGATGAGATCAAATTCAAAGAAGATGGCTCCTGGTGCCCCATGAGGCCAAAGAAAGAAGCTGTGAAAGTCTCAAGTTCACAGTGCACCAAAATGAAAAGTATGTACATCTAGATACTGGTTGTAAACCAATAGAAAATCTTGGAGACTTTACTTGTGGCTTGGATATTGTGTATGGATGTTGATATTTGTGGAGGTCTTAATACGTCTAACCTTCTCGTCATTTAAACTGGAAAGAAAGTGTTATAGCTCTAAAAGTGTGCATTTTGGAGCTTTGTCTTTGCTCTTTATAATAGCAGTTAATAAAACAAAAGGTTGCTTTTGTTTTAGATCCTTAAACTGGTAAGTGAAGATTAAAGCTTGTGCTTTATTCTTTATATGATACAGAACACTAATAAAACAGTTTCTGGACCATAACATTCTCTGTAGTGGTCAAGAAGATGAGCTAAACCAGGATTTCAGTTCCTGCTTCTGTTTCAAATAGAAACAGCTGATGTCAACAGCCTTTAAAAAATGGTGATTTTATTTTCTTGTTTAGGTTCCAGTGTTGTTAGCAAACCGTGTTCTGCGATGTTGGCCAATGAGGTAAACAAGAAGAAAGTTGACATCATTGACTTGACAATAGAAAGCTCCACTGATGAAGAGGAAGACCCTCCTGCCAAAAGGAAGTGCATGTTTATGTCTGAAATACAAGGAAGCCCAGCCAAAGGGTTTGTGAATTTTAAAGTTAGTTGTTATTCTGTAATGTCTCGGATAAACTGATGTGTAGACAAGTGGACTTGTAATCTCTCTTTGAGATCCAGCTCCACACTTTCAGAGACTTTCTAAACCTCTCCTTGCAGAAGGTTGTACTGATAGAGTATCTATGTACTCTAGGGGTACTATGTATCCCCCTGTACTCAGCACTGGTGAGGCCTCACCTCGAGTACTGTGTCCAGTTTTGGACACCTCAGGACAAGAGAGATATCGAGGTGCTGGAGCGGGTGCAGAGGAGGGCAACGAAGCTGGTCAAGGGACTGGAGAATAGATCATATGAGGATCGTTTGAAGGAGCTGGGCCTGTTTAGTTTGAGGAAGAGGAGACCTCATCACTCTCTACAACTGCCTGAAAGGACATTGTAGAGAGGCTGGTGCTGGTCTCTTCTCTCAGGTAATTAGTGACAGAACCAGAGGGAATGGCCTCAAGCTGAAACAAGGTAGGTTTACACTAGACATTAGGAAAAAATTCTTCATGGAAAGGGTGGTGAAATATTGGAATGGGCTGCCCAGGGAGGTGGTTGAGTCACCATCCCTGGATGTGTTTAAACATCGCCTGGATGTGGTGTTGGGGGACATGGTCTAGGGGTGAACTTGTAGAGTAGGACTAATGGTTGGACACGATGATCCCAAGCGTCTTTTCCAACCTGAGTGATTCTGTGATACAGGCAAAACACTAGTAAATAGTTTTGCATCTCGCAAGACTTGTGCTGACTGTTGCTGTGTTTGCAGGGAAATTTCTCCATGGAAAAGGTAGCTGATTAAGCTAATGGATGGGATTCTCTTGAGAAAGCAAGTGGAGGGGCTTTATGCTTTCTTGATAAGTTAGTGTCATCTTAAAGGCTTTTTTCTAGCTGTCTGTTATATGCTTTATCTAATCTGCTCTAGTGCCCAGGAACCTAGGCTATGTTATATGTTTCATCCTGTCAGTCTTGAAAGGGAAGTGCTTTGCTGTTTTGAATCAAGGCAAGGTTTTTCTTCTATCTCTGTTAAACTCTGGAATGCCTTGGACACCGTTGTTGGTTGTGGTAAACAGTCCTGCACATTGAGTGGCACAACTAACAACTTCCTAAGTCCTCTGTCAACTGCTCCATCTTTTTCATGCCTGACTTCGGCAGCAGGCTTAACCAGTTTATTTACTGTTGTGCTGCCTTCTGTCTGTCCTAATCTGTGCAACTTGGCTGCAGTTACTGTTTGAGACTTTGATAAAGTTCTTGCTTTTGGCCTGTAGGGTACTGGTTAGGTTCACCAGCAGTCACTGCTCCACAAGCAATTTCAAGCATCAGCCTTTAATGGCTTATTAGTTAGTGTTGCTGTATTCATGAGGTATGTGTCTGTGTCTCAGTGTAGTGGCTTATGTCTTGTACTAAAATAATAGTAATAAAAACCAAACTCTTTCTGTTTTGCCAGCTCTTGAAGTAATGAGCAGGTGTACTATGTCTCTAGTCCACAGGAATGTGTGGGTTTTGGTGAGTAAGTAGTTGGTCATCATCAACAAATTTCAGCAGTGATACTGAAATGCTGCTGCTTTTTGTGAGGATTGTGGAGGAGTCCTTCTGCGAGAGACTGTTTCTTTTTCAGAAGGCCCCAAGATTTCCTTCCATGTTACTGTGTTTGTCCGAGATGGTTACCTGCAATCACAACTGTAGAAGGACTAAGTTTTCTTGTCTCTCTGTGACCAATGTATTTTCTTTACTATTTGGGTATGGAAATAGCTTTGGCTTGGCTTTGAAGAATGAAACCATGCTATGATTTTGGGGAATAGCTTATCTCCATAAACAATGTTGTGTGATTGCTAGTTTTGGCAAAACTGTGGGGTGTCTTCCTATAGGCAGAAGCAACAGAGACTGAAGTATAAGAGGTGCTTGAGAAAGGAAGGTCTGAAATCCAAGCTTCTGAAATCAGAAGTAGCATAAATGCACCAACGAAGCAGTCTGGGAAGGATGTTGAGTGGATAATACTCATGGCTGATGGTCTGGAGAGTGTGATGTGGAGCAGCTGGGAGTGGGACACCATGTGTTTCCAACTGACTTGAAACTTATGAAATATTTTATGCATGTGGCTGGTGTCTGAATGCCTGTGGTGTCATCTTTAACAGTGCCGTGAAGTAATCAGGAAGAAGGTGGGGATGCAGAAGGTTTTTAACTGATTGTATGCTCCTGGAGAGCTGAACTTAGCTTGGGCTCAGGCTGTGAGTAAAGATGGGTTTGATATTTAACTCCTACCTATGTGATCTGTGCTCCAGGGGATGAATAATGGTCAGTCATACTCTTGGTGTGACAGGTTAATATCAAGGAACAATTATGTGGAGAAATTGAAATGAGTGCTCTACTCCTGGCTCTGTCTACCTGCACATCCATCCCAGGGTGCTCCACAGATACAGATTTTCCATTTCTGTCTTTGAATGGTAGAGTGTTATAAATGACTCCAGCACTGTACTTTCTTTTAATGTCAACTTGTTCTTATGTCACAGCTGCTGTTGAGAACAGAGACACAGTCGTGTTGTTACGAAAGAGGAAATTAGGGTGGAATACTGTGCAGTCAGTAGCCATGCTATAGTTGTGTTGTAACATGGTGACCTTGTGAATAAGTGCACAACAGCGTTTAATTTCTCTCCTATAACTAATGGCCAGGTTGTTTGTATTTTCACATGCTGTTTAAAACAGGGTTCTCATGTATCAGCCATCTACTGTCAGAGTGCCCCCTGTGACAACAGTTGATGCTGCTGCTATTCCTCCTCCATTAACAGACTACCCAGTACCATTCCATCATCTGCCAATATCCAGTATTTCATCAGACTTGCCAGGTAGGTGGTGGCTATTTTTAATGTGTATTCTGGCAGCCTTATTAACTTGTGGTGTGGATAAAAATTGGAGAATTAATAAACTTTTTTTAATGGAACAAGACTACATGCAGTATTGCACTGATGTGATGTCTAGACAAGTCCAGTACAGGCTGTCTTTCTAGTTTTAGATTGCACTTCACAACAGTGATCTGAAAAACATTGCTTCTGGGGTACAAATTGGCATTTTGGAAAGGCAACCAGAAACACTTCTTGCTATATTCAGTTAGACGTTGTATAAACATCCAATTCTTATGCGTTGTACATGTGAGGGAGAGTAGCTGCTTATTTAAGTTATAGACATATGATGACCCTGATTCATCCCAACCCTGGATATAGAGATATTCTGCTAGTTGATTCTAGCAGTGCTCTGTCGAGACTGTATGAAACTGGTTAAGGTGAGCTACAATATGTAAGCTGACCTGTATTGACTTTCTTTATCTAGACATATCCTAAATGCTTATGATGTATTCTTCAACACTGCTGCTAAATATCAGACAAAAGGTGGGGATACTGATTGGTTTTTTTATCTTGGCTCCTTGAAAAGAACACTGTATATAGGGACTCTGGGAGTTCTCTTTGCTGGCTGTATGGAACCCAGAGCCCAGAAAATGGTGACCTGTGGTGACAGGTGTCATGTTGGCCTCCTGTACTTCCCCTCCCCCCCCCCTTGCCTGTCTCCATTTCTCCCCTGAAATAACTCTGGTTTTTTGTGTTGTTTTTTTCCTCTTATTTCAACACTACTTTGGCAATCATAGAATCATAAAATTGTCAGGGTTGAAAGGGACCTTAAAGATCATCTCGTTCCAACCCCTCTTCCAATGGCAGGGACACCTCCCACTAGATCAGGTTGCTCAGAGCCCCATCCAGCCTGGTCTTAAAAACGACCAAGGATGGGGCTTCCACCACCTCTCTGGGCAACCTGTTCCAGTGTCTCACCACCCTCATGATGAAGAAATCCTTCCTAATGTCTAATCTGAGTCAACCTATCTCTAGTTTTAATCCATTCCCTCTAGTCCTATCACTGCCCGACAGTCTAAAAAGTCCCTCCCCAGCTTTCTTGTAGCCCCCTTCAGATACTGGAAGGCCACAATAAGGTCTCTCTGGAGCCTTCTCTTCTCCAGACTGAATGGGATGGATATCATTCCCCTTGTTTCTCTATTTTGGTTCCCTTAATGCTTCCTCCCTTCACTTCTCCCTTGTTAAGAAATCAGTTGCCTTCCCAAATTGGATAGGAGAGTAAGCTGAGAGAACGGAAGCCTAGAACTGTTGTTCACCTCTATCAACTGAAGTTCTAGAACATGCAAGAACAAGAGAGGCTGATGATTCTGTAAAAGCAGCTGGGCTTAAATGCCCTTCAAAATTTTTCTCTAATGGAGGAGAGGAGAGATGCTACTGGCCATAACAGACTTGGAGGTGAGGGAAGGCAGAGTAAGTTTACCATTTCTTTCTATTGACATAAACATAAGGCTAATATTTAGAAACAAAACAAAGGCTGTAAGTTCTCATTGGCTTCATAATTTTAAACATCTTGCCCTAAATGCTTACATACTAATGGTGTATAAGATGGATGCTAGTTGTCACTACTCTTAGAGGATATATCTTGAACTACTTGTAGTCTCCTCTTCTTCATTCCTTTTATTTGTCTAGACAGAAAACAGGGATGATACTAAAAATGTTTCCTTATTGGCTGCCTGTGGGTGGAGGAAGAGACCTGCTGCTTGGTTTTGGACTTGTGCATGTTGTGACTTTACTTCATTCCAGCATCTTTACTGCAATGACACTCTTTGTGTCCCAGTTTGGTCAAGTCAGGTATAATATGCAGTGAAACTTGCATTGTGAACCAACAGCTTCAAATGGCAACCACTATCTAAGCAACCACATTGAACTGCCCTGCAATATCCAGTGAATAATACATTAAGTCATTCTCATTCTTAAAAAGAGACACTTTGTACCAGATAACTCATTTTGCTGCTGCCTGAAGTAGTTGTTGAGAGTAGTATCACAGTGGAATATTCAATTTAGAAACTGTAACAATTGCAAAATCTGTTGTATGACCACAGAAGAGTTCCTTAAATTTGTTGTGTATGAATAAAAGATTCATCAATTTATTATCCTTCTTTTCTTTCCAGGTCTGGATTTTCTTTCACTAATCCCAGTTGATTCACAGGTATGTTTCTGAATTTCTATAGGGTTAATTTCCAAGTCTTGTTTTTGTGACATACTGCTTGAGTAACTATCAGGGTGCTGTCGTAATTCATACCATGTTTGCAGTCCACTTGCTTAGACCTAACTGTAGACCAGGAAAATCCATTTTCCCAGCAAGAGGTGGTAATGAAGATTCCTTAAGGGAGGATTCGGTTTAGCCTCACTAGGATAAATCCAGGCATGGAAACATGTTCTTTATTGATAGTTTGCCTTTCTAAATCAGATACTTGAACAGCACGAACTTGAATACACCCATCATGTACTTCATGCTCTTAGTTCATACTGTGTATCTGTAGGCCAGATTAAGCTCTGCAAATAAGCTTCACTGATTGCTGTTACTGTTGGCTTTCATAATAGGAGATTAAGTTTTAAAGAAAATATCTTCATTAATTTGATGGGTACATGACTGAACGCTTTTATAATCAATTCCTCCATGTAACACCCAAACCTCATTGGTTTTGGATATATGGAAATTTTGTAGGTCAAAAGTAACTAGGCAGTGCTTTTCCTTTCCTGGAAACTTAAACTTTGAACAGGGAGAATGATTCTCACTGTAACTAGATTCTTACATAAACTGTAACCTTGAAATGTAGGGGTGTATTAGCTCCCTAAGTTAAGAGGATCTGAAGCAGACCCTCTGTTTGACCCTCTGTCACTAGAAGACAATAGTAATAGGACTCTACAATAGAGTTGACTTTCTGGTGCCTTAAAAACAAAGGATGAACTTCCTTCTTTTCTTTCCACTTACTGTGTCTTGCAATACTCTGTGACTGACCTTGAGATCTGAACTGCCAAAAGTGGGAATAACCGAAGTTTGTTCATGTGGGAGACTGGAAGCAGGTATGCTGTTATGAAGTTATATTTGAACTTTGGACAGTTCAAACAGTTCAGGCTCAGTTCCAAACATATGTCCAAGCTTGGAATCCACGGGGTAAGAGAAAGTAAGGTGTGTTGAACAATGTGTGTGCGCGCGTGCGTTGTGTGCATGTGTGGGGGTATCTTATCCCCTTCTTTGACATCTGGCAACCTTGTTCTGTTTCTAAATGTTTAGAATGTGCAGCTCTGCTTTGAGAGGGCTTATCTTCTCACTTCAGGAAATTTAAATCAGATTAGTAATTTTTCTTAATCAGGCTTGGTCAGGGCTCATTTATCACTGCTAAAATGCTTAGAGACCTGTACGTATCATTGCAGGTATATACTATGAAAATGTTGATTAGTACAGCTTCTGCCATTTGAGGGGATGAAATTATTCTAACCTTCATCAAAGTAGCAAAAAGCACTCTGCTACTTTTCACAACAAAAGGTGCCTGAAATATGTAGTTGTGCCCAGTAGCTATGGGCAGTGAATGTTCTCCAAACACTAAGAGAGTTTTGGTGGTCATCATGTGGACATAGTGTTTCTTAATGTGCTAGTAAATGCTTAAGCTAACCAGTTAGTAAGGAAAAGAAGGGGAGGGTGGAGGATGAGGGAGGACAACTTGTGGCTACCATCCTCTGCTTGCTTACTTGCTGGTTTGCACAACTCCAGTTCTTGGTATGCATGTGAAAATGAGCTTCTGCTAGTAATGTGTTTTGTGCTTGTCATAGGGAAGATGTATCTTCAGAGCATACATTTCCCTTGTGCAGTTAGTCTCTTCATTCTTCATTGTTTGTTTCAAGCAGTACTCTCCTCCTATGTTTTTTGGATAGTCTCACCTCAACCTTAACAAGCAGCATGCCTGGCAGCATCATCACATCAACCAGTCACCATGAGAGCAGCACGCATGTTAGCTCCTCCAGCAGGATCAAGGCAGGAGTGATGACCATCAGTGGAGTCAGTGCTCCTGACATCATCTCACTGGACTGAAACAAGTGGCAGCATCGGACTCCAGGAGAAATTGCACAGAGCTGTTTGTATCGCTAACTTTAGCATCTTGGAAGTTATTCTGATATTTATTGAAAGGATTTGTCTTCTAGAAAACAGTCAATTCATCCTTTTTTTTTCTTTTTTTTTTTTTTTTTTTCCTTCTTTCCCCTCTCCTCAAAAAATAGCTGGTATAGGAAAGGCCACTTCAAAGTATACTTCCATGCTTTTGGCTCATTCTGGGGAAACTGACTTTTTGTTGCTGGGTGGATTCTACAAAGGTTTCCTTAATTGTATTGTAAAACAGCAATAATTCATGGGGAAAAAAAAAAATTTTTATTAAAAAAAAAGGGGGGGGCCCATAACCACTTCAGAACACCACCAACCTGGACAAAGGGGTGGTAGCGTAGGCATTGGTGAATTTTTATTTTCAGTGGAATCTGTAATACCCATCACCTAAGACAGCAGAGCTTTGTGAAACAGACACGACTGATGTATGTTTCCTGTTTTCCTCCTTCCCCTTTACCTCTGTAAATGGGATGGATTTTTTTTTTCCTCCTGATTTCAGTTTTTTTTCATAAGTACAACACTATCCTAAACTGTGACTTCTTCCTCTTAAAGTTCTTTGGGCTGGAGAGGGGACAAACTATACAAACCCTGCATTACACAATCTGTGCTGTCATGTCAGAATTAGGACACACACCACACACGTGTGCGTACACACACACCCCCCCCTCAAAAAAAAACCACCTCTGAACTATGTACAATTGAGCTAGAATTGAATTTGTGGTTTCATAACTTCAAAAAGTGATAGGGGAAAAGGCCTTAACTCCAGTTTAGATTATAATATCCTTGTTGGCTGCTGTTGGAGCTGACACACCTCACCAACTGTTCAAGTGAAGTGCATGCTTTCTATGGCAGATGTAAGGAGACAAAATAGGAATGACTTTGACCAGTGCAGCATTATTTTTTAGGATCTCTTGTTCATGGATATCTCACTTCAGTAATTACTGTGTTCTGCTTAGGAATACTGCACTCTGATTTGCTATGGGGGATGCTTGGCTTTTTCAAAGATAAATGCTGTAGTTGTACTGTTCTCTACCCTAACTGGAAATATGTGTTTAGGGATTAATGATGCTTTGTCTCGCTCTCTGAATCTGTTGTTTTGTTGGGTGTATGCTGTCTCCCTACACCTAAGTAAAACCTCAGCAGTACTGTGTGTGAAGAGGTTACAAATCAGGAAAATCAAGTCGGGACTATTATGGCTTAACCTCTGCTGGCAACTAAACCATGCAGATACTTGCTCCCTGCTCCTCCCCCCTCCTTGGGGGAGGGGAAGGAGGAGCTGGAGGAAGGGGGGGAAGGTGAGACCCCATGATTTGAGATAAGGACAGTTTGATAGAACAACACAGAAGAAAACAACAGTAATAATGATAATGCTAATGAAATAATACATAAAGCAAGTGATAGAAACTGTGAGGATGGAGACCTGCTGTCTCCAGCTGTAGGGTAAACAAACTCAAAAGCTGGCAGGCCTGGCCCAGGCCAGCCCTCCCCTTATATAGAGGATATGACATCAGTATGGTATTGAATATCCCATTAGCTGATTAAGTTAGGCTATCCTGGATGTGGCCCCTCACAGCTGCTTGTGAAAATTAACCCTATCCCAGCTGAACCCAGGATGTTATCCACCCCTTATTTTATGCCATCTACATCATGCCATAGTTAACATTCATACAATTTAATTCACTGACTGTTGTCTCACAAAGTCAATGTGGTATGCATTGGACTTTTTCGTCCTTCCTTATCACCCACCAGATGCACCCAGGTCCTTGAGCAAAAACAATCCTGTGGATAGGTTTGCTTTTGCATGAGCCAGGACTCACCCAGCCCATCTTCCATAATATATTCTTCATGTGGACTACAGGGACTTTATCTCCTACAGCACGTCCTGGGCATGATGTAGATGGCATAAAATAAGGCATGGATCATGTCCTGGGTTCGACTATAGTTAATTTTCACAAGCAGCTACTGGCCCAAGCAGCTGGGAGGAGCCGAAGCCAGGATAAAGAACTGTACTAGCCAATATGATACCATACTGATGTCATATCCACTGTATAAGGGGAGGGCTGCCCTGGGCCACGCCTACTTGCTTTTGAGTTTGCTTACTGTGTTGCCAGAGACAGTGTCTCTTATGTACCAGTAGAGTTTTGTGGTTTCTATCACTTTATATATCATTTCATTAGTGTTATTGTTATTACTGTTGTGTTCTTATTTCTTTGTTGTTCTATTAAACTGTCCTTATCTCAAACCATGGGGTCTCACCTTGATTTTTTTTTTCTTTCTCCAGTTTCTCCTTCCCATCCCACAGGAGGGGGTGTGGAGGCGGGGGGATGGGAAAGCAGTGGGCAAGCATCTGCATGGCGTTTCGTGCCGGCAGAGATTAAATCACAACAAAATCAGGAAAATCAAGGCATTTCCATAGAGCTAGAAGAGTAGTGTTGTTTATATATGTTAACATAGTAGCTTTTCTAAGTCTTGTGTTTTTGCTGAGTAACTATTTGAAATTATGCTTTCTCTAATTGCCACCTTTCACGTTTTTCTAATTTTATGTTCCTTTTTTCTTAGTATTTTAGTCAGATGTCTGGTGATTTTTGCTTTCCATTATTGTTACAGTATTTGAATGAAATATTGAAGCAGAATATATTGTAATTCTTGTCTACCCTGTACCCAGCTTTAATGCTGCGTTATTAGTTCTCATTGCCTTTTTTTGTATGATCATTCAAAGCAGTCTTCAATTCACATGTTGGTCTTAATATTGCATCAAATCTTTCTTCTCCTTATCTGTTGAATTTTTTGTACCTGTTAAGGATCAGTTTTTAGCGTGATTTATTTCCAATAAAGCTATGCTACTTATTTATTCTTAATGGCCTGTAGCAGATCAGTGCTTTCTGCATCACAGTTGCACAGCAATTTGAACTATAAATAGAGTGTGGAGAGAGGTTTCTGAATAAAGTGTTTAAAACTGGTATCTGTTGCTGAAGATGCTGTTTGTTCTCTTAATGCCGAATTGAAGTGTGACATGGTGTGGTGGGTTGACCCCGGCACGGCACCAGGTGCCCACCAAGCCCTTCTATCACTCCCCCTGACCCCCTTCAGCACGGCACACAGGGAGAGAATGAGACGCAAAGCACAGGGGTGTGGGTTATGATAGATAAGATGTTATTTTCTACTTCCCGTCCACAGGTGATGTCGGGCCGAGTCCAGGAAGCAGGGCTCCAGGAACACGTAGCAGCCGCTTGGAGGACAAAGCAGAATGCCCTCCCATCCTCCTCCTGCCCTCTCCCTTTATAGTTGAGCTGACGTCATATGGTATGTAATATCCCACTGGTCAGCTCAGGTTGGCTGTATCTTCTCCCCCATCCTGCCCCCCATCCTCTGGTGCCATGTGAGCACTGGCAGTCATAACATGGGTGTGTTATCAACACCCTCCAGCTCCCAGTGCTGCAGCATGAGGGCTGGATGGGGAAAAGCAGCTCAGCCAGACCCACTACACATGGGCAATTGCTGAATGGGATCAAGGGATGTAAATATCTCACAGGTATGTCAGAAAAGTGCCATTTTCAGGACATGTACTCTAAACCATTCCTGGCATTATAAAATATGTCTGGAATTTTGTTAAATAACTATTAACAAGGCACAAGAATTATCAGGACTGAGGTAAGGTTGTGTTCTCCATCTGTTTTGGGAAGTTTTACAGCTGCATTTAGTTTTAAACCTTCTAGACCCATGACAGCAATGCCAAATGGAACTTAAGGCATTTGAGTCTTACCTCGATGGTTATAGTTTGTGGTGTGAGGTAATTGTTCAGATGAACAACTGATTGCTACCAATCAGTTTGAGATCTTAGGGTTATGGTAAGTAGTACAGAAGTGTTAGTTCAATGTTCAGAGGCAGTCAAAATAAGAAACCAAGTGCTAGTACCTATTAGGAAAGGAACAGAAAATAAAACATTACATCCAGTGAAAGCCTGCACCTTAAATATAAAGCTGTGCAGTGGTGGTTCCTTTATTATACTGATGCAGTGAATAACTCAATAACCGAAGTTATTCAACTGGCATTCTTTATTTTGAGGCGCTGGACACACAAGGGATCACTCCTCCAAATGTGTGTACCTATGCAAGCTGGGTACACAGTTTATATGCGGGCTGAACGTACAGATTCATTCTATTTCTTAGAAAGGGAAGTCTTATGCTAACGGATTCCTGGAATTCATTTACATAGTCCGAGCATGCGTAATAAAATTAGGGTTAGGGTCTTTTCTCCCCTCAGTGGTCTTCTGTGACCTCTGGTGGACATTTACTTCATCTTCTCTTCTTCATCACCATGTTGTTTTAGTGACCTAAAGCCTAAAATCCTTATTCTTGCCGGTTCTTGTCCATTCAGCATGCTCGGGTGCCTTAAGACATCTTGTCCTGTTCCTGGAGATAATCACTATCTACAAGGTTATGAATTTCACAGTATGTCCCAACTATACAACTACCCATCTATTGTTGTTACTTATTCAAAGATTAAGACACTACCAGACATCCTCTCTCCTGCTTTGAATTCCCCCCTTTTCTATGCACAGCGTGAATTCTTTTGGTATGATTATAAAACTCCATTATTGATTAATGTCTTTTTAAAATATTTTCCTGTCTCTACCTGCTGTGTAATTCTATTGTGTTTGCACTCTTCATAATTATCTAAATTTTTCTTACAACACTGAAAGGTACACTGAGTAATTATACAAGTTAGAGCAACCAAAATAGCAAATCCTGCTATGAATGCAAAGATTTGTCTCAACCAAGCTAAGTTTGGAAGCCAAGAAGTCAATCTTTCCCAAAGTTCCCTGAATCCCCAACTAGCTTCATCTTTACTGACTTAATGAAAAACTCAAAAACAATTTACCCAAATCTTCTCAATTCTACTCTCCATTGCTTGAACTATCAGGAGAACAATAACTTCCATCAGACCTTTTCCAAAACTCAGGCCAAGTATTATTATTATAATTCCAATAACTTGAGGCCACCCCGTTTAGAGGCAGCCTCATGTCTCCCTTAGGTAAGGCAGTACAAATCCAGCAGTCTTTACTAGCATTAGTTAGCATTCAGTTTCAAAATGTATGTTCCTGCCTCAAGCAACAACACTATTTACAATGATTAACACAATCATAAAAGATCTGATTCCCATTTCACTCCCTCTGCAATTTTAACTGAAGTGGTCCTGCAGGTTCGGATGTCCACTGCTTAGTCGGAGCCCTCTTCACTCAAGAGTAGTGGATCCAGGCAGGTCTCTCCTTGGTCTTAACTGCAGTGAAGGTGGTCAGCAGCACCTGGTAAGGTCCAATCCACTTTTTCTGAAGGGGGTCTCCTGAAAACTTCTTAACATATATCCAGTCCCCAGGGTTAAAAGGATGAATGGGATTATCTAGTCCTCTTGCCCTGGTTTCTATTACACACTTATTAATTCTGTCTGTTTGCTTAGGGCTATTATGTATTGTGTCAAATATTGTTCTCCCACCTGGTTCAAGTCTTCTCCCTGATATGGCATGTCGTATGCTCTGCATTATCAAATTTCAAAAGGGCTTAAGCCTTCTTTGGCCCCTGGCTTGGTTCGTATTCTTAGCAGGGCCAAAGCTAATACCTGGTACCAGTACATATAGTTTTTTTGACAAATTTAGCAATTTGCTGTTTAATTAGATGATTTATTTTCTATACTTGTCCACTCACTTGTGGTCTATTAGCAGTATGCAACTGCCAATCAATTCCTAATGCCTTGCTAATCTGTAGTATAATTTCAGCAGTAAAATGTGTTCCCTGATCCGAGAACATTACAGAAGGCACCCCAAATATCCATATTATTTCATGTAGCAAGGCCTTTGAAACTTCTCTATCTTTGTTTGACAAGGGAATGCTTCTGGCCATCCTGAAAAGGTATCTGTGTATCATGTTAATACCAGTAAATGCCTATACCCCCCTTTTTAGCTCTGAAAAATCTATCTGCCAGTGGTCCCCCAGAGCATTCCCCTTTCCAATCTTCCCCAACTATATTCAATTACTAATATTGGGATTATTTTCAAACATATTTAACATTGCTGTGTTACCTGCCAGACTGTTGCATATAAATACTTTCTGACCAATCTCTCATTCAGAAATTTATGTAATGGATCTGCTCCCCAGGGTGTCTTGCTATGTTCCTCCTTCACAACTCCCCATACTAATTTGGCAGGGACTACTATACTGCCATCCTCTAACTGAACCCAACTTCCAGAGAGAACTCATCCCCCCCAATTCTTTTATCAATTCATAGTCCAAGTTAGAATATTCAATGTTCCCTTGCCTACCTAGGTTTATATTCCTGTTATCTGGAATTAAGATCAGAATTTGCTTTTCTTGTGTTCTTTCTATCGCCTTTTGAGCCTCATAGTCAGCCAGTGGGTTACCTTTCTCTGGATCAGTGTTACCCCTTAGATGCCCATGACAATGCATAATGGCAACCTTATCTGGTAGCTGGACAGCTTCCAATAGGCGGAGTATTTCTTCTGCATGTTTAATTTGTTCTCATTGAGTGAACACCAAGCCTTTCTCCTTCCAACTAGCTCCATGAGCATGGACAACTCCAAAGGCATATTTGGAATCTGTCCATATGTTTATCTTTCTTCCTTTTGCTAGTTCCAGGGCTCTAGTGAGAGCAATTCTTTCAGCCTTTTGGCCCACTGTCCCAGTAGGTAGTGGTTGAGACTCGATTACCTTGTCCGTTGTTGTTACTGCCTATCCAGCCTTACAGTTCCCTTGTTGGATGAAGCTGCTTCTGTCTGTGATTCTTCTGCATCTTCCAGTGGCTCCTCTGCTCGATGTGGTCTGCTGGAATATACTGTTTCCATGGTCCCCAGTCAGTCAGGTACCACTGGTTCAGATGTCTGTCTTCTAAGGAAAGATGCTGGATTTACAATATTAGTTACTTCAATCTTAACATCATCAGATTCAACCAGAACAGCTGGATATTTCAAAAATTGGGATGGGGATAGACAATGATTTCCTTTTTGTTCTAATACTGAGGATACTGCATGGGACACTAAAGCAGTTATTTGTTGTTCCATAGTGAATTTTCGTGCCTCCTATATGTTCAGTACCACAGCGGCCACTGCCCATAAGCATCCAGGCCATCTTTTGCTAACTTCATCCAATTGCTTGGAGAAGTAGCCTACAGCCCTTTTGTACGGTCACAACCTTTGGGCCAGTACCCCTAATGTCTTGTACCTTGTCTCTCATATGAAAACAGACAGAGGTGACGTCTGTGAGTCCTAAAGCTGGAGCCTCCATCGGCTCTCTTGCCTCTGGAGTCTAAACTAAATCAGGGGAGGCTTCTTTGATCAGTTCATAGAGAGGTTTTACTAAATTCCCATAGTTATGTATCCATAATTGACACCAACCTGTCATTCCCAGAAATGTGTGGAGGTCTTTTACCATTAGAGGTTCAGGTATCCTGCAGACAGCTTCCTTCCATTCTTTCCCTAGTTTCTGAAGTCCTCCTGAGACTTCATATCCTAGGTAGGGAACTTGTTTCTTCACAATCTGGGCTTTCTGTTGAGAGACTTGATATCCACTTAGTCCAAGAAAGTTTAACAAGCTTACAGTCCACCTAAAGCATTCTCCTTTGGTTTTGGTTGCAATAAGAAGATTGTCGATATACTGCAGGAGGGTTGTGTCTTCTGATAGAGGTTCCCAAGTTTCTAACTCCTGGGACAATTGGATGCCAAATATTGTAGGGCTATTTTTGAATCCCTGGGGTAACACTGTTCAAGTGAGTTGGGTTTTCCTCCCTGTCTTGGGGATCTCCCATTCAAAAGCAATTTTTTTATTTTTCATTTTTTTAATTAACTCTCTTCTGCTAATGTTAGACTGTTACTGGTTTAGTATTTTTAGCTCTCCCAGGTATCTCAGAAGCCCACATTCCTGGGAATATCTGGTCCAGTATTTCTTGAGAAATTAAATACTGTTTTTCAGTTTGGATTAGTGACAAACTTAAAGTCTGAATTAATTTATCTTCTGAAATTTTAACTTCCACTCCTGTGGGTTTTAATTCAATTTTAGCTTCCAATTGTTCAAGCACATCCCGCCCTAACAAGGGTTTAGGGGAATTTGGCAAATATCGAAATTGGTGTTTTCCAATTTGTTTTCCCAATTGAAACCTGAGTGGTTTCAAAAAATATGCTTTTTCTGGTTGGACAGTAGCTCACATAACATTTACAAAATTCTTATGTACAGGTGTTAATTCTTGATTCAAAACAGAAAAAGAAGCTCCTGTATCAACTAGAAATTCCACTTCCTTTCCTGTTTCCCCAGCTTTATTTTAACCAGTGGATCCACTCAGGTAGATGCCCCAGGCCCCATCAATCTGTTTCTGCAGTCAGAGCCTGCCTGCGCTTTGGGCGTTCCAGCGTCTGTCCTTGTTACACCATTCACACTACTTTACACCCAACCTGCCTCTCCTTCCTCCTACAGAGTTTCCTAGTCCTCCCTTTTCTTTATTCTAAAGCTATAAATCCCTTCTCCTGTTGCTGATCACGATTTCAACAAACCTTTCTGGCTGCCTCCTCTTGTTTTTCTAATTCCCTGTCCACCCTGTCTCCTGGCTCTCACCCTCCCCAATTTACTCTTATCTCTTAGAGGAGAAGAGCTCAGGGAGGGAGTCACTGTCCTTCCCGCACCTGTGCTGTCCATGTCTCTCTCTCTCTCACCTATCCTTTCCTGATGCTAACACAAAGATAGCTTGAAACTAGCCCCGAACTTATATCAATACATTAATAGTCTTTAAAGTTTCTCTGTTCCGTGATTGTTCAGAACTCATCAAAAATAACACAAACCCAAAACACGACGATACAAACACACTCAAAACAGTAATACACAAAAGAATAACCAGACACTACATTAGTTCAAAGGGGTCTTGTACCACTATATCATTTTCCTTTCATCCAATTTATATCCCCAAATTTAGAAGAAATCAAACCCCCTTGCATTCCAGCTCATATAACAGAGGGGCTGGGGGTATCTGGGCTTGATTCCTGATATATAGCAGATAATTAGATACAATTTATCGAACTGGTTAGGTTTTTGGTTTTTTTTTTTTTTTTCTTCAGTCCAAACGTCATAAGTCCCGGGAATCACCAAGCAAGCTACAATCATTTTGTTCGTCTCCAGCCGTACCCGTTGCGGGATAGCGGAACCGCGGATCGGAACTCTATACTCACATGGCATCCCTGCTGCCTCTCAAGCACGCTCAGTTCACTCATACCTTACTTAACAGCAATAATAGTGATTTAAGTTTATGAAACAATGATAACAACCACAGAGTAAAATAACACGAGCAGTTAAAATAATGAGGATCATGCACAAAGTCCATATGCCATTCAAAAGTCCATATACCATTCAAAATACCGATAAATCAATAAATCCTATACGAAATACCAAAACCAAGTATGCATACAAATACCAAGCATGCTCAAGATATTAAAATATCTGGCATATGATACCCTTCGTAGGATGTCTTCTACGTATTACGGGTACCCTCCAAAACCAAGGGTATACCTGCCAAACCAAAACCAAATTTCCAAAAAGAATGTCTTACCAGGATGGTCCTTGTCTGCTCCCGCAGGGAGCCAGGTGAGTCGAGGAGTCCCACCAGGAAATCCTGGGAGATTTCCCATCTCCTGCTTTCAATACAAACAGTTACTGCAGAAAAGGTTCAGATACAGGAAATACAGATGTCCAAAGCCTTGAATTGACTTCCATGCAAAGAAATGCACTTAGCAAGGTAGGACTCTTCAGCACGGAAAGAGCAGCAATGTAATAGGAAGGATACAGGGAGCTAAAAATCAAGTGACATGGACACAGTGATAAAGATCAAAGTGTGTTCATGTTCCTTTTGATACAAAGAAAGCATCAGTTGAAGCTAGCAGGCTATCCAGGTTCAAGTGACACAAAAGGGAGGCAGTGATTCACACTTCTAGATCAAAGTCCTTGCCAGTGCTGTGGATGCTGATGTTTTACACTGAGAATCTTCATAAAGAAATCTATCTAGGGTTACTAAATTGATGTAAAACCCACTTTGCCCTAGGAAGGCCCTGTTAGATCTACAAAGGTCCTAAGAAAGGACTCACAGTAGACGTACTAGTGAAGCATAAATTTATTATACATTCTTGCAAGAGCGGGTGTCCTAACAAAGTAGGCACACCTCTGGTCAGAGTTTTCAGCATTTTATACCCTATTCCAATCCACAAAAGTCCCTCCTGTAAAAAAAATCTGAGAAATGTTGCTTTTGCAAACTGTAGAATAAGTATAATCATTTTTATATTAACTTGAGGAATAAAAGACTTAAGCTCCCCATCAAGAATTGTTTACCAAAGACTAGAAGCCTTAAGTGGTCTTACTGGAAACTGAGGCCTGAAGCTAAGTATTATGGTAAAAGGAATATTGTAGTGCATCTGGCTGAGCTGCTTTTCCCCATCCAGCCCTCACGCTGCAGTACTGGGAGCTGGAGGGTGTTGAGAACACCCGTGTTATGACTGCCAGTGCTCACACGGCACCAGAGGATGGGGGGCAAGATGGGGGAGGGGATACAGCCAACCTGAGCTGACCAGTGGGATATTCCATACCATATGACGTCTGCTCAACTTTAAAGGGAGAGGGCAGGAGGAGGATGGGGGGGCATTTCGCTTTGTCCTCCGAGCAACAGTTATGTGTTCTGGAGCCCTGCTTCCTGGACTCGGCCCAACATCGCCTGTGGCCGAGAAGTAGAGAATAACATCCTATTTATCATAACCCACGTCTCTTTGCGTCTTATTCTCTCCCTGTGTGCCGTGCTGAAGGGGGTTGGGGGGAGTGATAGAAGGGCTTGGTGGGCACCTGGTGCTATGCCATGATCAACCAACCACAGTTCCTTTTTTGGCACCCAACGTGGGGCACAAGCATCTGCTTGTTTGCTTGCTTGCTTTAGATATTAGTAGCAAACTCCTGTGCAGGCCACGGAGTTTGCTTCTGCTACTTATCTGGTGTTTTCCTAACATGTTTAGCGAAAGAATGTCTCTTTGCTTTGGTTCTGCATTGATAGCTTCAATGTGCTGGGGAAGCTTCTGTCTCAGGAGGATGAAGGGACTCGGGAGCACCCTGGCACAAACAGTAACGATGTGTTTCACGCTGGCATCGGTGGCTTTGCTGTGTTGGGGGGGCTACCTTGGGGAGAAAATGATTGAATCTATCTCTCCCTTTCTACCGGAAATTGATGTAGATGATTTATTCGTGCATGCTCCCAAGGTCCTCGTCCACCCTTACATGAGCTTCTAGATACTACTAATCAATATCGTTGGCCTAATCCGGGTTGTGTGTAGTCTGGTCCCAGTTTGGCCTGAGAGGAGACAAGTTTCAGGTGGGGTGACACCGAAATGTGCCCTGAGACGGCCTGTCCCTGGATGGCAAGGGGTCTGGCAGGATTTGGGCAGGTTCCTAGGATGGTTGTCACCTCCTGTAGCCTGGGACTTTACCCCTGAACAGGCAAGCAACCGTGTCAAGCTCAGACAAAATCCAATAGAAGGGTGCCTTGTCTACCCCGATGAAAACTAGCAGCTCTTAGCACTGTACTGGGGCCTGGCCTGTGCCTATCGAGCCACATTTGAGTACTCTCAGAGGACTGTGGTTGAGACAGGGACCCAAACTACATCCAAAGACACCCGGGTTGAGATAGGGACTTCAAGAACTACAACTGCCAAAGTTGCCCCAGTAGTGAAGAAGGAGCAGTGGACAAGGAGAACAACAGGCCCCTACCCTCGGTTAGTGAGAGATGTGGAAGAGGAGGAAGAACACGACCAACAAGCTGGACCGTTGAAGGAAGACTGGAGGAGGGAATAACGGAAATGAATCAGGAGGCAGAAATCACCCGGTCCCGCCAGATAGGTGAATGGATTGTTACCTGGCTGCTTCAGTGCTGGGATACTGGGGCTGATACCCAACAGCTGGAAGGTAAGGAAGCCCAACAGCTGGGCTCACCTGCTAGGAATCGTGGCATTGAAAAAGGAATTGGAAAAGAGGCAGCAATTTGCAGTCTCTGGAGATGGCTCCTTTCAAGCGTCAAAGCAAGATATCCATTCAAGGAAGACTTAATGAATGCCACCTCCTCAGGAAAATGGTCCACTGCTGATGAAAGTATCCAGTACTTGAGGGAAGTAGCAGTACTGGAAGTCATCTATGGGGATTTAGATAATGATGAGCATCCTAAAGATCCAGAGGATGTTCAGTGTACAAGGGCCATGTGGAGGAAAGTGATTAAGAATGCACCGGCATCATATTCTGCCAGCTTGGCAGCAATGTATTATCCACAAATGGATAATCCAACTGTGGAAACTGTTTCTTCCTGGCTTCAGAACTTTGAAGAGAGTCTTGGTACCTCCATGTCCCTCAGGGCTAGCGCCTTGGATATCAGGAGTCCCCCAAGGAATCAGCCAGTCAGAGGGAAAGGGAGCCTGAGGCGTATGACACTTGGTGCACTCTGGTTCTTCCTGTGCGACCAGAGGGAGCACATGAGGAAGTGGGATGGTGAACCAACCTTTAAGTTGGAAGGCGGTGTACGTGAACTGAGAGGGAAGACAGCCTTTAAAAAGGGTCATCCAACAAGACCATTAACGTAGTCAGTGTCGAAGCACAAGAAGGCAATCGACGATCTCGCAGATATGGGAAGAATAAAATCAATTTCACTGAGCCTGACGAGGCGACTTGTGGTTTGACACAGCAAGGGTCAGACAGTGAATATTCTGACCAGGAGAAGGAATAGAGGAGCCCTGCCTCTAGCCAGGTGGAGGAAAGGGACAATCGTATTTACTGGACTGTGTGGATCCGATGGCCTGGCACGTCAGATCCACTGAGGTACAAGGCCTTGGTTGATACAGGTGCACAGTGCACGTTAATACCATCCAAATACAGAGGAGCTGAGACCATAAGTATTTCTGGGGTGACAGGGGGATAACCGCAGATGACAGTATTGGAAGCTGAAGTGAGCCTCACTGGTAGGGAGCGGTATAAACACCCCATTGTGACTGGCCCAGAGGCCCCGTGCATCCTTGGCATAGATTATCTAGGGAGAGGCTATTTCAAGGATCCAAAAGGATACCGGTGGGCTTTTGGTGTTGCTGCCTTGGAGGTGGAGGGAAGTGAACAGTTGTCCACCTTGCCAGGTCTCTCAGAGAACCCTTCTATAGTGGGGCTGATGAAGGTTGCAGAGCAGCTGGTGCCAATGGCTATCACGACGGTCCATAGGCAGCAATATCACACCAACAGAGATTCATTGATCCCTATCCAGGAATTGATTCATCAGCTGGAGAGCCAGGGAGTGATCAACAAAACTCATTCACCCTTCAACAGCCCCATATTGCCTGTGCAAAAGTCAAATGGAGAATGGCAATTGACAGTGGACTATCGTGGTCTGAATGAAGTTATATTGATGCTGAGTGCTGCTGTGCCAGACATGCTAGAACTTCAGTGTGAGCTGGAGTCCAAGGTAGACAAGTGGTACGCCAAGATTGACATCGCTAATGTGTTTTTCTCCATTTCTATAGCACCAGAGTGCAGGCCACAGTTTGCCATCACCTGGAGGGGAGTCCAGTACTCCTGGAATCGATTGCCCCAGGGGTGGAAACACAGCCCCACCATCTGCCACAGACTGATCCATAATGCACTGGAGGAAGGTGGGGCTCCAGAGCACATCCAGTACAGTGATGACATCATCATATGGGCAACACAGCAGAAGAAGTTTTCAAGAAAGAGAAGAAAATAATTGAAATCCTCCTGGAGGCCGGTTTTGCTATAAAGCGAAGCAAGGTGAAGGGGCCTGCGCAGGAAATACAGTTCCTTGGAATAAAATGGCAGGATGGGCGTCGACACATCCCGATGGACGTGATCAATAAGATAACATCAATGTCTCCACCAACCAACAAAAAGGAGATATAGCGTTTCCTGGGTGCTGTGGGTTTCTGGAGAATGCATATTCTAGATTACAGTCTCATTGTGAGCCCGCTCTACCATGTGACCCGGAAGAAGAATGACTTTAACTGGGGCCCTGTCACGGTTTAGGGTCAGGGCAGCCTCTTAAACCTATAACAGATGCTCTCTGTTAAACCCCCTCCCTCCCCAGATGGGAAGAGAAAGGGAATAAGGGAGAGGGACTTAGCTATTAGAAAAGGGAACTAGAACAGCTTTAATGAAAATAATTAGTAATTATAAAAATGGAATATATACAAATATATACAAAACCAGTATCGAACCCAACCCCCCTGATGGTAATTACATCACCGTCACCACTGATGTTGTGCAGGCACCGGGGGAGTCCCAGACTGGGCCCCGCAGCAGACGGGAGCTGTGTTCAGGAGCTGGATTCTGGTACCGGGTTCAGGAACACACAGGTTGGATCGAAGGCAGAAAAGACAGAGTCCTCCTTGGGTGCTCCGAGGAAGAAACCGAAAGAGGACCCGAGCCAAGCCAAGCAAAAGCTGGCAAAGCAGTCCAAGAGCGGAGAGAAGAGCCCAGAGACCCTTTGGGTCCCTCAGCTCTAGACCAAATATGGCGTGTATGGGATGGAATACCTCGCTGGTCAGTTTAGAGTCACCCGTCCTGTCCACTCCTCCCTGAAGGTGCAGCCTTTCACTTCCTGCACCCCCCAATGTGATACACAGGACCAAGCAGTGGCCTTGGTCTGCATACCAATCCTTGGTAGTAACTCTAAACTTAAGGTGTTATCACTGCTAGAAGCAGGCACTGTCTGTGAGAACAGGCTGCTAATTTCAGACAGTGCAGTTAATGAAAAGAACTGAGCTGAAAAGTAAAATTACTGAACAGAATTAGTTCTAAGTCAAACCAGGATAGGCCCTGAACAGCAACAGGCCTTTGAACAAATTAAACAGGAGGTTGTGCATGCTGTAGCCCTTGGGCCAGTCCGGACAGGACCAAATATCAAAAAGATACTCTACAGGGCAGCCGGGAAGAGTGGTCCTACCTGGAGCCTCTCGCAGAGGGCACTCGGGGAGACACGAGGCTGACCTCTGGGTTTTTGGAGTCGAGGATACAGGGGATCTGAGGCCAACTATACTCCAACAGAAAAGGAGATACTGGCGGCACATGAAGGAGTTCGAGCTGCCTCAGAAGTGATCGGAACAGAAGCACAGCTCCTCCTGGCACCCCGACTGCCAGTGCTGGGATGGATGTTCAAAGGGAGAGTCTCATCTACACATCATGCAACTGATGCCACATGGAGCAAGTGGATTGCATTGATAATGCAACGGGCTCGAATAGGGAACCCCAGTCGCCCAGGGATCCTGGAAGTGATCACGAACTGGCCAGAAGGCAAAGATTTTGGGATGTCGCCAGAGGTAGAGGTGAAACGTGCTGAGGAGGCCCCACCATACAACACATTATCAGATGATGAAAAGCAATACGCCCTGTTCACTGATGGGTCTTGTCGCATTGTGGGAAAACATCGACAGTGGAAGGCTGCTGTGTGGAGTCCCCTCCGACAAGTCCTTGGAGTTGCCGAAGGACACGGTGAATCCAGTCAGTTTGCAGAAGTGAAAGCCATCCAACTAGCCCTAGATATTTCCGAATTAGAAAAGTGACCAGTGCTCTATCTCTACACTGACTCCTGGATGGTGGCAAATGCCCTGTGGGGGTGGTTGCAGCAGTGGAAACAGAGCAACTGGCAGTGCAGAGGCAAACCCATCTGGGCTGCTGGGTTGTGGCAAGACATTGCTGCTCGGGTAGAGAACCTGGTGGTGAAGGTGCGCCACATGGATGCCCATGTGCCCAGAAGCTGGGCCACTGAAGAACATCAGAACTATCAGCTTGCAGACCAGGCTGCCAAGGTGGCAGTGGCTCAGGTGGATCTGGATTAGCAGCGGAAGTGTGAATTATTTATAGCGCGATGGGCCCATGACACCTTGGGTCATCAAGGAAGAGATGCAACCTATAGATGGGCTCGAGATTCAGGGGTGGACCTGACCATGGAGGCTATCACAGAGGTCCTCCACAAATGTGAAACATGTGCTGCAATCAAACAAGCCAAGAGGTTAAAGCCCCAGTGGTATGGAGGATGTTGGCTAAAATAGAAATATGGAGAGGTCTGGCAGGTTGACTACATCACTCTTCCACAAACCCGCCAAGGTAAGCGCCACGTACTTACAATGGTGGAAGCAACCACTGGGTGCCTGGAAACGTACCCGGTGCCCCATGCCACTGCCCAGAACACCATCCTGGGCCTTGAAAAGCAGATTTTGTGGCGGCATGGTATTCCAGAAAGAATTGAATCAGACAATGGAACTAATTTTCCGAAATAGCCTGGTGGATGCCTGGTCCAATGAGCATGGCATCGAATGGGTGTATCTCGTCCCTTATCATGCAGAAGCCTCTGGGAAGATTGAAAGGGCCAATGGGCTGTTAAAAAACACATTAAAAGCATTAGGGGGTGGGACCTTTAAACAATGGGACAAACATCTAGCAAAGGCCACCTGGTTAGTTAACACCAGAGGATCTGTTAGCCGTCCTGGCCCTGCCCAAACAAAACCCCTGCCTGTTGTGGGAGGAGATAAGGTCCCTGTAGTGCACACCGGGAGGTGGTTGGGGAAGTCAGTGTGTATAGCTCCACCCTTAGGAAACGGCAAACCCATTTGTGGGATTGTCTTTGCTCAAGGACCTGGATATAACTGGTGGGTAATGTGGGAGAATGGTGACACCCAGTGTGTACGTCAAGGAGATTTGACCTTGGCAGAAAGATAATCGGGAATGTGAGTTGTATTTTGAAGGAAGTGATGCTGTAGGAAGGAGATGGAATAACAGAGAGTGAATTTCACGAAGGACCATATGAGTATGGCAAGGACCAAGATCTAGCTGGTGTTGGTGCCCAACAATCAGACATACTGCTTCTGACCAGAACATCCACCTTGACAGATGAGACCCAAGTCGTCGAGTAAAGGAAGCACATGAAACAAGGGACTATCTGTTAAAAGTCTGGGGATTGTAGAGAAGTTTTTGTCTATCAACGGACATGTGAGCAATCCATCCTTTGTAAGCTAACAGAATTTATTGCAAGATTGCGGCCTCAAGGTCAGCCACAGCTGCGAGAGAGGAAGATAGCTAAGAGAAGACCAATTCCCTGATGCCAAGAAGGAAGATAAGGGAAAAGACTGCTGTGTGCCTGCCGTGTTGACAGACAGAAGTCACCAATCATGTATAGTTAATAGTCCATAGGTTTTTATGAAGTGACCAGTCATGTAGAGGTTAGTAGTGCATGTTAGGAATAGTGAGATATACAAGCAACTATATAACCCATAATAAACGGCATTCGCTTGATCACATTGGTCTGTGTGTGAGTGTCTGTTATGGTCTCCCGCAAGTGGCGCCCAAAAAGGGACCCTCAATAGCTGCTGAAGCTGCGATAACAGCGTGAAGAAGGCAGCTGGAGGGTGGAAAGCTGACCGAAAGCAGTCGCTGCCCCGGCAACTACATGCGGAACAGCCCGACGCACAGCAGAGGTGCACCACAACAGAGATGACAGAGTTGAATCTCGCTGCTAAAGCAAGTGAGCGGTCAGGGAGGAGATCGGTTCGGCTATCACTAAAGAGGAAGAAGCCGTGATAAAGCTCTTCCAACATATCCTCTCTACAAGAGGGATTCAATATGAGAATCAAACTTTAAAAGGTCTATTGCAATGGGCAAGAGAAAGAAACGTGATCCCCGCAATGGGTACAGCGTTTGAGTTGTCCACCTGGGAAGCCATATGGAGTGGCCTATGGGATGTTATTAGCAACGGGGGAAAAGAGGCGAAGGAAGCACTCAAATATTCTACTTTATGGAAGCTGATTAAGGAAACGTTGCAATCTATGAAAGGGGAGTTTGCTGCAGCCGCTTCCGCTTTTGCGGCATTAACCCCTAACACTTCATGTTCACCTAAGGAGGATGGGAGTACCGACTCCTCCGCCTCCTTAAATCCTTTTGAAATGGGCATACCGGTACCCAGTTTACGCGGGACTTCTAAACCCTCCTTTTGTGGGGAGATGACACATGGTGGCGCGAATGGCAGTGATGAGTCCGGCAGCAGTACAGCATCTGGCATGAATGCGGAATTAACTGTGCGACCAGATGGAGTAGTGGGCGGACCGGATTGTCAACCTGAAACCAGAACACGCCCTGCCTTGCCAGCGTCCCCTCCCTCTCCTGGGTCTGTCACCACCCCTAGTGAGCAAAGAGAAGAGAAAGGAGGGGTGGAGGGGCTATTGAGGGAAGTTTTAACAAAACTGAATGACATGAGCCTGCAAATGCGAGAAGCTCCAGTTCTTCAGTATCCAAGAGCTCCTCTCAATCCTTTGTGCGATCCACTGAGGTTTGAGAATGTCCCCACTGCACCGCCGTTGCCGCCGGATGGCGGAGGGGTATCAGACCAGCTTCCAGATCAAATTTCCCAACGATGGAAAGGGATTATTAAGGATGCTGTTGTGGAGGGAGATTTTATACCGCAAACATTCCCTGTAATTGCGACATCGCGGGGTGGGAAAAAGTGCTATGTTGCTGTTTATGCCGGGAGCGGAGAGATGCAGCAACATATAAATTCAGCAAGAGCAGGCAAAAGAAGCAACTTTATTAATCTACAACCCCAATTTATATACACTAGCCCCATAGGGCGACTGGTCAGTGATCACCCATGTCCTAGGGTGATTGGCTAAAGTCCTACAACACCTATTTCAAAATATGTTTCCAATGTACCATAAACAGAATTTATCAAAACACCAGGTGTTGGTCCAGCTTACAAAAACCATCCTACTGTTTCTCATAACATATGTGAGAAAGGCAGGATTCTCACCAAATATTGTGAGAACCTGAGAAAATCCCTCTGCTAGCAGCTTTTCAGCATCCACAATTCCCCCTTTTTGGTTTAAGACCAAAAAGGTATCATTTGTAATCCACTGCGGGTAGTCTTGTAGAACGGAGAACCAATGCAGCGTAACGGATCTGCTTGGTAATGGCCAGTTACCAAACAGAACCCAAATCAGATGATGCTTTAAAGTGGGCAGAGAGTCTCCAGTCATGCCATGGGAGATACATCTAGCAAACAAAATTCTACATCACAATTCTATCAGGTATTAATCTTAAATAGAAATTTACATCAATTATTAATTCTAACATAGCCTTAAGGGCTTTAAGTTTCTGACTCCATAACAAAAGAAACTTAAAATTCAGTCTCTGCTTGTGGAAGGACCATCCCATTCTCTGCTTGTGGAAGGACCATCTGCCTGATGGTCGGTATCCTGGTCATCACCAGAAGGATCATTCGGTTGATGATCTGCATTCTGGTCATCATTTGGAGGGTCTGCATTCTGGTCAGCATTTGGAGGTTCCCTGTTCTGCCTCTGGTGCCGCAGGTCAGGGCGAATACATCTTGCAGGTAGCCACCGTACCCCAGTATCTGTGGAAATGCAAGCATACCCACGACCCCAAGCATTAAGATCATCCGGGACTTCACAATTGTTGGTGAGTAGATCCCATTCCCAGATTTTTGCCCGGGGCAGGTGCGTCTCGCCTGACAACTGCAATGAGAGAAAATGATTCAGAATAACAGGATTATTTGAATTTGGTGACACTGTGAGATGATTAATTGTATACAAAGCTTTTTCTAGTTGGCTCTGTGGGGTTTCTCCATGCATTTCCCCTTTCTGTTTGTCCAAAACACGCTTCAAAGTGCCATGTGCACGTTTGACAATAGCTTGGTGTAAGAGCCTGGCTGTTGTTTGCCTCAAACCTTGTGTGGTGATAAGGTCTGGAAAGACCCGTCTGGAAGGGAGAGGTGTTGATTGCTTTTAATGTCTCTGTGCCCCCCTTTGGCTCCTTGCAGACATGATTTAACAAAAGGAAGAGATAGGTTCTGCATAGGTGGGACTCTGTCTTTTCTTTAGTTAAGTGCTCCTGCTGACTGCATCATGGGGGAGGTAGATGGCAGGCGCCACACTACTTCTAGCTCATGGAGCTTATGCAAATCAACACCACTTCCTGTGGAAGTTGGGAATGCCACCCAGATACCTCAAGGGTACAAAAGGGACAGAAAAATATTGATTGGTGTGCACCCACCACCGAAGAATTGAAGACTTGGATTGATCAAGTGAGACGTCACTGGATCCACGGGTGGTGATAATCTTTTCTCTTTATCTTACTCTCTATCTTTCTTACTTACTCCCTCACCTCTCCTCTCTTTTCCTCTTCTCTAATAACTTTCTTCCTCTTCCTCAAAATTCGGTTGCACCGTAAAATAATTGCCTACAAAGATTAACTCTTTTATCCTTACTGTTTGTTGATTGTTCTATTAGGGAGAGCTAATAAACTGTTTTGTTATTGTTCCTCGGAGTCAGTGTTGTGACTCTGCTGCCCCGGCTGCCCTGCCGTGCAGGGACAGCCTCTTTCAGGGGATTGCAAAGATTCACCTCCCTCGTTGTCCACTGAGTGGGACGAGACGCTTGGCCGGTAGGATAATGTGGAATACCAAAAGTATGGTCTACACCCCAGAGGTGCAAGAACTGCCATGTCTTCTGCGAGGCATAGGCAGGACCATTATTGGTTCTCACAGCAGACGGCATGCCCAGGACCGAGAAAGCCAATTTCTAATGGGAATGGCATCACGGCCTTTCTCTCCAGTGTGAGCAGAAGCCCACATAGCCGAGGAGAAAGCGTCAATGGACACGTGCACTTATTTAAACCGGCCAAATTCAGGGATGTGCGTTACATCCGTTTGTCAAAGCTGCAAGCCTTTCAGGCCTCTTGGGTTTACCCCTGGTGGCAAAGGTGCAGCGAGTCCGTGACAATCAGCACAAGCGCTGACAATGTCACGAGCCGCAGTTGGCGTTAAGTGAAACTGCTTCTGCAGGGTATGTGCACTTTGATGGAAGAAACAGTGCGATGCCTTGGCTTGTGCAATTTTGTCAGGTTGAGGCGCTACCCATGCGGGGTTGCCCAGCATGTCAGCCCTGGCATTGCCTTCTGTTATAAAACCTGGCAAACTGGTGTGACTTCGAATGTGCAGAATGTAGTATGTCCCTCTGGGTCTTTTACCATTACAGGTCGTTCGCTTAAATAGCTCTGTGCGGTTCCTCCTAACCCTGAAATGGCCGTTCCCACAGGGGCTAAAGGCCATGAAGGAGGCCACGCAGAGAAGGAGATAATCGTTACATCAGCTCCCGTATCGATCAAACCTTGAAGCTGAGTCTGGGGCGGACAAGCGTTTGGCAGGACTAGGGTACATGTCATCTGTGGCCTTTGGCTAGAGATGTCTGCAGCCCAGAAGATCTGAGGAAGTCCTGTAGGTCCACTGCCGCTATCGTTGTGAACTTGTTGTTCTGTCCTGGGGACACATGACTTAAAAGGCATTAATTGAGCAATGCAAGTCTTTCCAGGGATAGTAACAGGGGGATTGGGCGTGGAAACCATAGCATGAATCTGGCCTGTAAAGTCATCATCAATAGCTTCTGGGTGTACAAAGATCCCTTGGTGGGTAACATTAGGTTTTCCATGAGCATTACACTGAGTCCCTGACCTAGGGTTCCATATGCATCCAAAGGGACCTTATAAATACGACTAGATTCTAGGACAACTGTTGTGGTGTAGACATCGGCCCTGGCTGATCCTGGGCTGCTGTCTCTAAGGTGGCTGGGTAGGCCTGTGTCTGTGCCATTCCCTGGGGGAACACCTGCATCGGAGAGCAATTCCCCCTTTTTGCACTCCGGTGTGAGTTTCCCGACAGAGGCCGACCGTCGGCATGGCGCAGAGATCTGCAGTATTCTGTATGATGACCTGGCCTACCACACCTCCTGCACTGGGGGGTCCCTGCGTTTTCCTTTTGCCTCAGTTTAGCCCTTTTCCGTTTGATCCCGGCTTTGGACTGCTTCGGTTCCCGATCAGAAGATGCGTGAACAGACGGCAGAAACGCAGCCAAAGCAGACCTTTTATGGCTCACAGACCCCACCTTAGCACAGGCTTCAACCATATCTGTGAGTGTAGGCTCCCCTGGTAGAGCATCGATGATTTTTCTACACTCATCGTTGGCATCGTCTCTTGCTACTTGTATGCACATCATCTGCCTTAATGAGTTATCTTCTTCTTGCTTCTCAAGGGCAGCAGCAACCTTTTCGACAAAGAGTAAAAATGGCTCTGTCTGCCCCTGGTGTATTTTTATATACCGTGTTTGAGGAGTAGCCATGTCCATGGTCTTAAATAGAGCTCCCATGCTGACCTTTTGAGCTTGCTCTAGGATTTGAAGGGGACAGGTGGCCTGGAAATCAGGATTAGAGTAGTAATCAAGTCCCATAAGGGTATCTACTTCAACGTCATGTCTAATGTCAGTGGAGGGCAACTGCTTATTCTGTAGTGCAACCTTCTCAGACATCTTTTTCCAGGTACTCTCAAAAACTGCAAATTGTACAGGTTTAATTATGATTTGAGCTAAGTGCTTAATATCAAATGGAATAAGCAGATCAGCATTCAGCACTCTAAGAAGTTGCATGAGTTCAGGAGAACTAAGCCCATACTGTGCCACTTTGGATTGTAAATCTTGTACAACCTTCCAAGCAATAACATCATGTCTATCATGTTGACCTGTATTTGGACAGCCTTAAACACAGGATAGGCTTGGACATCCCCTTGCGTGGTGTTACTATTGCCTTGAGTGAGTGGCACACCCTTTTGAGGCATTATAGCATTCTCCTGATCCTTCATAAATTCCCCTGTCCTGTCTGGCAGTCCCACTTTGTCTAATAGATCCCAGTTGCCCTTCTCCAGAGCCCGCTATTTAACAGACTTCGAGAAACGCCTGATGTTTCTTGGACGGACAGTTACAGTACAGTCTGGGAGTGTCCAAGGATGGCCCTGCAGCAACCGCTTCTTCCGCTGTCCAGTTACTGCAGCCTTCCACCCTGAGTCAAGCGTGCCCTCTGTGTCACTGCCTGAATCGTCAGGCAAGGGTTTCCCAGAGGACCCCAGCACGAATGATGGAGGCGGGCAGGGCACGGGTTGCGGGGTAGAGGGTGGTACGGTGGTGGGGGCTGCAGTCGGTTGCGCAGGGGGCAGCAAGGCAGCCGGCTGGGGCGGCGCAGTTTGGGGCACTGCCAGCGGTGCAGGCGGATCTTGTGACGGAGCTGCCTCTGCCGCTGGAGTAGGTGCCGTCAGCTCAGCCGGCGGGGCCGGAGCTGCCGCCTCGGCCTCTACCGGGGCCGCCGTTTCTTCCGCTGCTGCCGGTTCCGCCGCGGGAGCCGTCGCTACTTCCGCATTCGGAATTCCCAGGGCCGGCACTTCCGGCCCAGGTCAGCCCGGCAAGGCTCTCTCAGCGGCCGCCCACAGGAACGCCTCGGGCAATTCCGCCAGCTGCTGAGATATCCTCAGCAGATGTTCTTCCAACACTGTCAGCTGCTGCGTTAACAGGTCCATCATGGGCGGCTGCGCCTGCGCATGAAAACACCCAGAGAGGGGCAGATGCGCAGAGCTGCCGGGCGCCGCAGGGTGCCGCGAATGGAGCGGGCGCGTGTGTGGGAAACATGGGTGCCACCATGGAGCTGGAGGTCACCGTTAAACTGGGTCGGACAACTGTAGAGGCCGTGGGAGCGACCGGCACTGTTATATTTGCTGAAGGGAGTGGCGCGGAGGAAACCGGAGCCGCTGGGATAAGGAGCGAGGGGCGCTCCGAGCCATCTCTGTGTTTAAGCATTTCCGCGAGCTGCTCTGCAGGCGTAGGGTATTTAGGGGGAACATAATCCCGGGGCAAGGTGTATTGCCGCTGAACGGCTTGTAGAACTGGCACCGGATCCTGTGGGGCCGGAGACGGCTCCTCGGTGCGACTTCCGCCGGCTGCTACACTGAGTTCAGCAGCGTCCCCCTTAGCAGCGTCCTCCTCTGAAGCTGGCACCCTTCCCCCGTCGCCAGTTTTAGACTTTGGTAGCACAGCAAATACAGCTCTCCAAGTGCGAATCAAGTCTAGCAGCATGTCATCCCCATGCGGGAGCTCACGATGGAGCCTGGTGCCCAGCAGCCGCCACAGCTCTAAATCAAAGGCGGTGTCAGAGTCCGCGAGAAACTGGTGCTCAGCTGCCCATTGCAAAAGAGCGCGGAGGGCGTCCTCCGAAACAGCGCTCTCTTTGGCAGACAGGAAATTTTTCCAGGCCAACAGCACCACGCCTTCTTTCAAGTCGCAATTCCCCACCTTGGCAGGGTTTTTCTAATACCCCAGCGCCTGGACTGGTCCCGGCCGCGAACCTCGGGGCTGGGGGGGGGGGGGGGAAGGGGGGGGTATGTTGCGTACCCCCCGAGAGCTTCTCGGCTGGGTCCATTGCGCGTAGTACACGTTGCGGATCACCAAATGTCGCTGTTTATGCCGGGAGTGGAGAGATGCAGCAACATATGTTATAAATGAGATCAAGATTGTCTTTAAATAAGAAAGTAAAAATTTATTAGTGATGGGGAATGAGCGAGCAGCGCTGGGTGCGTGGGGAGTCTGCGCTCCACCAACACGCATTCATTTCTCCAATGCCCTTTCCTCTTACAGTGTGCACATTGATCCCTCTGTAATCTGGGGACAAAATTTCTCCCATTACCCCATTCTTTACCTCCACCCTCCATTCCATTCCTTCCCTGCCCTGTCTGAGCTTGTAATGCTGCTACCATTGCTGTTGCAATAACTTTTCCCAGGCTCCTCCTGTTATTGGAGTCTCAATTTTGAAATGCTTCATCTAAGATTTTTTTGAAGGTTTTTTGGTTTTTTTTTTTGGTATGTTTGTTTGTTTCTTTTTAATGTTTTCCATTGACTGGCCAATAAATAAAAAGCCCAGCTGCTGTGTCCCCTCCGCAGAAGCTGGATCAAGGGGCGTGTATTTCCTCATGGCCGATCGTAGTTTTTCCAGAAATTCACTGGGGGTTTCATGAGGCCCCTGTCGCAACTAGTATATATATGACCAA
>JANVCC010009497.1:38246-63938 GCA_025345505.1 Todiramphus chloris collaris
TGGGAATCTGACGCCGTCCGTCTTTCCAATTTACTCCCAGGAACTGGATCTCTCGGGCAGGTCCCTTGACTTTGCTCTTTTTGATGGCAAAGCCGGCTTCCAGGAGAATCTGGATGATCTTCTCTCCTTTCTCAAATACCTCTGTTGCCGTGTTCCCCCACACAATGATGTCGTCGATGTACTGCAGATGTTCTGGAGCCTCACCCTTTTCCAGTGCAGTCTGGATCAGTCCATGGCAGATGGTGGGACTGTGCTTCCACCCCTGGGGCAGTCGGTTCCAGGTGTACTGCACGCCCCTCCAGGTGAAGGCAAACCGAGGCCTGCATTCTGCTGCCAGAGAAATGGAGAAAAAAGCATTGGCAATGTCAATAGTGGCATACCACTTGGCTGCTTTGGACTCCAGCTCATACTGGAGCTCCAGCATGTCCGGCACAGCAGCGCTCTGGGGTGGAGTCACTTCATTCAAAGCACGATAGTCCGCTGTCAATCTCCATTCTCCATCAGAGTTGCCCACAGGCCAAATGGGGCTGTTGAAGGGTGAGTGGGCTTTGCTGACCACCCCTTGGCTCTCCAGCTCACGGATCATCTTGTGGATGGGGATCACGGCAGCTCGATTTGTGTGGTACTGCCGGCGGTGCACTGTCAAGGTGGCAATTGGCACTGCCTGCTCTTCCACCTTCAGGAGCCGAACTGCAGAAGGATTCTCTGATAGTCCAGGCAGGGTGTTCAATTGCTCAATGCCCTCTGCCTCCACAGCAGCTATCCCAAATGCCCACCTGAGTCCTTTTGGGTCTTTGTAATAGGTGCTTCGGAGGAAGTCTATGCTCAGAATACACGGGGCCTCTGGGCCAGTCACAATTGGATGTTTCTGCCACTCCTTCCCAGCCAGGCTCACCTCAGCTTCCACCAGGGTCAGCTGCTGTGATCCTCCGGTCACCCCAGCAATGGAAACCGATTCTGCCCCCACATGTTCTGATGGCATTAAAGTACATTGGGCACCAGTATCAACTAAAGCTTCATATTTCTGTGGCTCTGATGTGCCAGGCCATCTGATCCACACTGTCCAGAAAACACGATTCTCCCGTGCCTGTTCCTGGCCAGAGGCAGGGCCCCTCTAGCCTTGATTATCATTTCTTCCCTGGGCATATGTGTGGGAGGTTCCTTCTAGGGGATCTGACATATCATCCTCCCTTCTGTAGTACCTGGCAGCTCGGTCACGGGAGGCTGAGGCCACTTTCACTCTGGCGGAACCCCTTTGGTTAGTGTTTTCTCTTTTGAGTACACACACCCGTGCTGCCAGAACAGAAGTGGGTTTCCTATCCCATCTTCTCATGTCTTCCCCATGGTCACACAGAAAGAACCACAGCTCAGCTCGTGGGGTGTACCCTCTCTCTCTAGCTGGGGGACGTCAGGCTTTGACTCTCGGGTCTGTGACTCTCACTGGTGCCACATAGGAAATGCTCTTCCTTACCTCCTCCACAATCTCCTCCTTGAGGTCCCTAACCACAGCAGAGACCTGAGCCTTCATTGGGCCATTGACCATACTCTCGTAATACCTGAACCTGTTGGCAATGGAGCCCACTGTTTCTCAGTTGTCCTCAGCATTAATGGTTGCAATGAAGGTGGTGTATTGCTGTGGCCCTAATTTTGCCAGGTTCCACAACATCTGCCCTGTGCACCTGACTTGGTTGGGGTCATTATCATGTTGTCCATCCCTCCCAAAGAGTACCTCTAACACTGCCACTTCTCTTAGCTGTTGGATTGCTTCCTCAAGTGTCTTCCACTGCATTTTATGATGGTACTCCTGCATTCTCTCTCTATGAACAAATCTTTCTCTCACACTTGTTAAAAGCCGCTCCCAGAGAGAAAAGAGCCCTGGCTCCCTCACAAATACCTGATCTACACCTGGGTCCTGGGTCAGGGATCCCAAATACATCACTTCACCACCATCCAATTGCACACCTTTGCCCATAAGGTCCGAAACCCGAAGTAACCAGGTTGTATAAGCCTCACGCCCCTGTCGCACAATGTCTTTTCGCAGATTACGGAGGCTGTCATACGACAGGGACTCAGTGATGATTTCAGGCTCTGGCTCTCCTGCTGGTTGTGAGGGCCCTGGTTCCCCATCATCATTAACTGGGCATGCTGATTTGGTCTTATACTTCCTCCTCTGCACAGGGGCAACTGCTGCTGGCTGGGGCTGCCCTTGTGGTTCAGCTGGAACCTGGACAGTTGTAACATTTGTGGGTTCCAGTGCTGCACCACCAGGATCCCCCTCTTTGGGGCAGGGAGAGGGTTTCCCATCAGCTGGGGAGGTGTATTCCCTCAGCATCTGGCCCATCTCACGTATCTCCTTCAGCAGTACCACTACCCAACTCGGGTGGTCTGTTTCTGAGGTAGGCTGTGGGGCAGGGTCGGGCTGTGGGGCAGGGTCTCTAGTTTCTGGGGCCGTGTCAGGTTCTGGGGAAGCACCCCTAGACTCTGGGGGAGGCACCTGGGCAGTTATCCAAGCCGATCTGAACGCTATATAGAGTAGGCCTATCAACAACATTTGGTTAGTATCTAGGGGAAATTTAAACCCTTCAAAAGCTGGTGGGGTAGGCCCAAAGAACTGGAAAGGTTGGCAGAAAAGTTCCCACGGTGTTATTTCCTCACAGAAGGTACCATTTTTCATATAACCCCAGAAACATACGCTTAGTGTGTGATAGCCCTTTATCCATGTGCCCACACTCCAGGGGAACATGAAAACCCATGAATCCCTCACTTTATCAACCCACTGTGCAAACTGGATAACAGCCACAGTGGCCTTAGTCAGGGGATCCATGTTTAGAAAAGTAGCTGCAAAGGAGAGGAACACAGCCACGACCACGTGCCATGTGAACCGGGGCAAGGCAGACCACATGGTGCTGCCTAACAAGGTTGCAATATTCATCACACAAACTTAGATTACCCAGGAACTGTTATTCCTTTTTTCACCCTTTCCTCTCGATGCCCTCAAGCCCCACATTGGGCGCCAAAATCTGTCTTGGTTTGAAAGACAGGTATCTGCCAAGGGAGGCAGGAGTCCGCATTGGAATGGAAATGCAACCCCCTCCCCTCTGAATGCTTATAATTTTGAAATTAAGGGGCTTTCAGGCAAAGATGAGGAATAGGAATAACAGTTCTTTACTAAATATATATAACAGGACAAACAAACAACAATAACTACGTCAATAACAGCAAACAGCGCCAGGAACCCAGTGCCAGCCTCTCGGGGGCTCCCGGGGAGCAGGGAGGGTGCGATGGTCTCCCTCCCGCTCCGGAGCCAGCTCAGTCCCCACATGGCAATGGCCGACGGAAAGCCCGTGTCACAAACCCCCTGGGCGGCCGATCCCGGTGTCCCGCCAGATCCTCGGGAGACAGCAGGGGTAGGAGGAAAAGCAGGAAATGCAGCAGGGACGACCTCTCTCCAAGATGATCCCGGTGTCCCACCGGATCCTCGGGAAGCAGCAGGGAGAGCAGGAGACGCCGCGGGGATGAGTTCTCTGCACCACGAGGGCAGCTTCTCCTCCTTGAATGCAGGGAACAAAACAAGCAAGAGCCCCAGGGGCTCCACCCAACCCCCTTTATTCGGTAGGCTGGACCCCTCCCCCTGTGGCCATGTCCTTTTGTCTCTCTTAAGTACAGCCATTTACCTCCCTGACAAACAAGTATGGAAAAATTCTTTAAGAGAAGAAGGAAAACAGAATTACTCCCCAAAACCCCAACACTACCAAGGATAGGGATACAGAAAGGCTTATACTTGCTCCTATAGAAACCACGGTCACTGCTAAATCTTGTGTACCATGTTGGGGGTGGAGAAAGTAAAAGGCCACACCTGTGGTGAGGACCAGACAGGACAGGTGACCCTAAATTGACCATTGAAGTATTCCATCCCATATACATCATATTCAGTATAAATCTGAGAGATAACGAGGGTCAAGTTCTCTTCTTCTGTGGCTGGCATCCGAGGAGGACTCTGTTCTGCCTTTGATCCTGATCCATGTGTTTCTGAATCCAGTTCCAGAATCCAGATCCTCAATCCTGTTCCTGTCTGCCACTTAGTCCAGTCTAGGACTTCCCCAGTGCTTGCTCCACAGCATCAGTGTGATGGTGATCAGTACTAGTTTTGCATATATTTGAATATATTTAATTTTATTTATTATTATTTTCATCAAAGCTGTTTTAGTTTTCTAATTGATAAGCCTCTCTCCCTTATTCTCTTTCTGTTTCCCTTTGGGAAGGGAGAGGAGTTAACGGAGAGCAATCTGTCATTTGTTTAGTGCCCAGCCCAACTGTAAACCTTGACAGAGTTCAATCCCAGTTTAGCCATGGAATCTCATAGTTTGAGCTGAGTAGTGTGTCACCCTAATATTACTTCCTATTACATATTTGGACAGTATTTGGCCAATATTGATGCTCCTAGTCTGTCCTGTGTTCATCATTCATTCCATGAAGCTTCTCCAGCTTGATACTTCTCCTTCCTTCCTTCCAGGAATTTTTGCTTGATGATGAAATTTTAAATTATGACATTTAGAGGAAAACATGTTGTTTCCTTGGTTTCTCTCCCTATTAATAATAACTAAAATGCTTTTTTAAAGAGGAAAGAAATTATAACAAAGATATAAGGAGGAAGGAAGGTGGTTTTGATGGGTGACTATGTCATCTATACATTGGATTTAATCCATATTAGGTATTCAAGTCTTGGTTCTGCCACTTGCACATTATGGGGTCTTGAGCAAGTCACTCAATCTCTGGATGCTTTAACCTGCCCATGGCTTGGGGACAAAGGTTTCTATAGATAAATCTGTGCTGTGGGCATCAAGCCAGCTTGGAGATCAAACTCATGTGAGTTCATTTACCAGAAGACTGAGTTCAGCTCAGCCACTAGGCTACAAAGTTAGAGGAAGGCTGAAGTGAACCCTGGTACATCGTGATTTAGGAGGCTGCTATGTATTTTTTCTATTTATATATATCTAGATCTGCTCTTCTGCATCATTGTTTAAACTCATAGTGCCTCATTTTGACATTGAGCAGGAGTGAAATTTGCTACAGAAGTGTCAAAAAGAAGTGAATGAGGCCTTATTCACTTCTCAGTAACGTAAAGAACCATATCTCAAGAACGTAAATAGTAGCTTCTGCATGACCTAGACTTGAAGAGGAAGAGAGATAACATCAGGCTTGCCTGTGACAAGCTGTGGGATGACACACCATGGTTAGAGGAATAGAGTTCTAGAAAGGACCCTCAGCCTGTTGCTCTGAGATGTGCTGGGTACATTGGAGCACACTTGAAATCTTAGAGGTGAGCCAGGGGCTCCTGAGGCAACAGGAGCCAACAGGGAAACACCAGTGAAGTACCTCAAAGGCATAAAGGGGATGTGGATGCTGAAAAGCTGCTAGCAGAGGGATTTTCTCAGGTTCTCACAATATTCAGTGAGAATCCTGCCTTTCTCATGCATGTTATGAAAAACAGTAGGATGTTTTTTGTAAGCTAGACTAACACGTGATGTTTTGCTAAGTTCTGTTTATGGTACATTGGAAAAATATTTTGAAATGGGTGTTGTAGGACTTCAGCCAATCACCCTAGGAGATGGGTGATCACTGACCAGTCGCCCTATGGGGCTAGGGTATATAAAACAGGGTTATAAATTAATAAAGTTGCTTCTTTTGCCTGTTCTTGCTGAATTTGTGTGTTGCTGCATCTCTCTGCTCCTGGTATAAACAGCAACATATGGTGACCTGTGATGTGTACTATGCGCAATGAACCAAGCTGAGCGGCTCTCGGGAGGTATGCAAACGCCCCCCCGCCCCGCAGTTTGAGGCTGGGGCCAGTCCAGGTGACGGGATATTAGAAAAACCCTGCCAAGATAGGGCATAGAGGCTCAAAAGAAGGCGTGGTGCTGTCCGACTGGCAGGCTTTCCTGGCCATCACAGCAGTTGCTGTTTCGGAGGAAGCCCTCCACACTGTTTTACTATGGGCAGCTGACCACGGCCTTTCTGCAGACTCTGACACCGCCTTTGATTTAGCGCTGTGGCGGATGCTAGACTTCAACCTCTGGCATGAGCTCCTCTATGGGGACAAGACAGTGGTAGACTTGTTTCACACTTGGATAGATTAATTTGGTGTACTACAAGACTATAACGCACACAATGGAGGAGGAGTGCCAGCTTCAGAGGCTTCAGACGTTGCTGAGGGAGATGTTGCTGAGGGAGATGTTGCTGAGGGGGATGCTGCTGAGGGGGACAGTACTGAAATCAGTGCAGCAGCTGACGGCGGCTGCACCGAGAAGCCGTCTCCGGCCCCGCCGGATCTGGCGCCGGTCGTAGAGCCTGTTCAGGGGCAATACACCTTGCTCCACGATTATGTTCCCCCTAAATACCCTACGCCTGCAGAGCAGCTCACAGAAATGCTTAAACAGGAAGATGACTTGGAGCACCCCTTGCTCTTCAGTCTAGCGGCTCCAAACTCCTCTGCGCCTCTACCTTCACTGAGAGGGTGGTTAGGCACTGGAACAGGATGCCCAGGGAGGTGGTGGAGTCATCACCCCTGAAGGTGTTTAAAGAACGATTATATGTGGAGCTTGAGGATATGGTGTAGTGCTTAGAGAAATGCTAGGACAAAGGTTGGACTTGATGACCCTGGAGGTCCTTTCCAGCCATAATGATTCTAAGATTCTATTATATGATTCTTCAGCAAATATAACAGTGCCGGTCGTTTCCACGGCCCCTCCGGTTGTCTGATCCAGTTTAACAGTGACTTGGAGCTCCATGGCGGCACCCAGCCTGTCTGCACATGCACCCACTGCACTCGCGGCGCCCTTGAGTTTTTCACAAGCGCCCGCAGCGCCCAGCAGTTCCACGTGTGTGCCCCTATCTGGGTGTTTTAATGCACAGCTGCCGCTGATGTACCTTTTAACACGACAGCTGGTGGTGTTGGAGAAGATACAGCAGGTAGAGGGACTGCACGTGGCCACTGAGAGCCGTGCCAGGACGACTCGGGCCGGAAGAGCAGGCTCCCGTGGCGAAACCAAGAGTGGTGCAAAAACAGGCAGCCCCGGCAGTGCCTCGATCGGCGGCAGCGGCAGCCCCAGCCCCAGCAGCGCCTTGGCTGGCAGCAGCGGCAGCTCCGTGACAAGATATGCCAGCACCGCCGGCCGTACCCCAAACTGCACTGCCACAGACGGCTGCCTTGCTACCCCCTGTGAAACCGACTGCAGCCTCCATAGCCATATCACCCTCTAGCCTGGCACCCATACCCTGCCCACCTCTGTCATTCGTACTGGGGTCCTCAGGGAAACCCCTGTCTGAGGATTCAGGCAGTGATAAAGAGGGCACACTTGCCCCAGGGCAGAAGGCTACGGTAGCCGGGCAGCGGAAGAAGTGGTTACTGCAGACCTGTTGTAGACGGTGGGAGAATTACGGCACTCAGTGTGAGCAATCAGACAATTCTTGTTTATTGTTAAGACCAACGCTCTTTTATACAGTTATTAATGAGGCTAATACATAGTGCAAAAGTAAGCTCATTATTGGTTAGGCTATAAAAAGTCAGACCTGCCCAGTTGCTTATCTCTGTGGTCGTGCAGCTGGTGCAGCTCCTCATATCTTAGGCCCCAGGCATCTTGTTGTTATAGAACTCCCTTTCTCAAGGAACAATCTGACCTTGCTATTCTGTTACACTATCTGTGTCCTGTGCCTGTGCAGCTCCTCATCAGCAAGTCTCTGCATGGGAACGTGACCCTTACCCTGTAGCCACGCTCCCACACAGACCCATTCTTTGTCACTCACAGGCTGTACCGCAACTGTCCGTCCAAGAAACTGCAGGCGTTTCTGGGAGTAGGTTAAATTGCGGGCTCTAGAGGAGGGCACCTGGGGTATATTAGCAAAAGTGGGAATACCAGAGAATCTATGCAGTATCAGGAGATTGATACAAGGCCTCAAGAGGGTGTGCCACTAGGTCATGGCAATAGTAACACCCCACAAGGGGATGTCCAAGCCTATACTGTGTTTTAGGCTGTCCCAAATACAGGTGAAAACGATAAACATGATGTTACTGCATGGAGGGTTGTACAGGATTTACAATCCAAAGTGGCACAGTATGGGATGCTTCTCCTGAAGTCATGCAAGTTATTAGAGCACTGAATACTGATCTGCTTGCTCCACTGGATATTAAGCACTTAGCTCAAATCCTATTTCAACCTGTACAATTTACAGTTTTTGAGGGTGTCTGGACAAAGATGGATAATAAGGTTGCACTACAAAATAAGCAGTTGCCTCCCACTGAAGTTAGATGTGAAGCTGTACTAGAAGCACTTATGGGAAATGATCGCTTCTCTAATCCTGATGTCCAGGCCACCTGGCCCCCTCAAATCCTAGAGGAAGCTCAAAAGGTCGGCATGGGAGCCCTATTGAAGACCATAGAAATAGCTGCTACTAAAACACGGTATGTTAAAATATATCAGGGGGAAACAGAGACATTTTTACCCTTCGTAGAGAAGGTTGCTTCTACCCTTGAGAGTCATGTTGAAGATGACTCGTTAAGACAGATGATGTGCATACAATTAGCAAGACACAATGCCAAAGATGAGTGTAGAAAGATCATAGATGCTCTACCAGGGGAGCCTACACTCGCAGACATGGTTGAAGCATGCTCTAAGGGTGGGGTCTGGGAACCATAAAAGGTCTGCTTTGGCTGTGCTTCTGCTGCCTGTTCCTGCATCTTCTGATTGTGAACCTAAGCAGTCCAAAGCCGGGAGCAAACGTAAGCGGACTAAAACGAGACAAAAGGAAAACACAGGGACCCTCCAGTGCAAGAGGTGTGGTAGGCCAGGTCATTCTACAGATTATTGTAGATCTCTGCGCCATGCTGATGGTTGGCCTTTGCTGAGAAACTCACACCAGGGTGCAAAAAGGGGGAATTGCTCTCCGATGCAGGTGTTCCCCCAGGGAATGGCACAGACACAGGCCTACCCAGCCACCTTAGAGACGGCAGCCCAGGATCAGCCGGGGCCGATGTCTACACCACAACAACAGTCGTCCTAGATTCTAGTCATATTTATAAGGTCCCTTTGAATGCATATGGACACCTAGGTCAGGGATTCAGTGCAATGCTCATGGGAAAACCTGATGTTACCCACCGAGGGATCTTTGTACACCCAGAAGTTATTGATGCTGACTTTACAGGACAGATTCATGCTATGGCTTCCACGCCTAACCCCGCTATTACTATCCCTGAAAAGACTTGCATTGCTCAATTAATTCCGTGTAAGTCATGTGTCCCCAGGACAGAACAACGAGTACGCGAAGATAGCGGCAATGGACCTACGGGACTTCCGCAGATCTTCTGGGCTGCAGACATCTCTAGCCAAAGGCCACAGATGATATGGACCCTAGTCCTGCCAAACGCATGTCCGCCCCAGACTCAGCTTCAAGGTTTGATCGATACGGATGCTTATGTAATGATTATCTCCTTCTCTGTGTGGCCTCCTTCATGGCCTTTAGCCCCCGTGGGATCGGCCATCGCAGGGTTAGGAGGAACCACACAGAGCTATTTAAGCAAATGATCTGTAATGGTAAAAGACCCAGAGGGACATACAGCTACAATTCGGCCTTATGTTACTAGCGCTCCAATCAACCTCTGGGGGCGGGACGTGCTCGCAGCTTGGGGGGTATGAATTGGGACAAATTTTTGATAGGGTTCACTGTGCATAAGGGCTCAAAGTATCCTATGCTGCCTTTGCGGTGGCTAACGAACAGACCGATCTGGGAATCGCAGTGGCCCCTACCAAATGAGAAATGAGTCGCCCTTCGTCAGCTGGTTCAGGAAGTTACACCAGGGACTCCGGAAGTGCGACGAGCGCTGCGGGAGGTGCAACAGGATGTTTCTGCTTGTCAGGTTTATCGAGTGGATCCCTCCATTTATATCACTTTTTTCAATACTGCTCCAGATCTCCATGCCACAGGTATCATTGGCCAGTGGAAGACACAATGGCCTGACCCTTTGCATATCCTAGAATGGGTCTTTCTGCCTCCTCAGCTGAAAAAGACAGCACCCATGTTGTTTGAATTGATCGCTTCTCTGATAATCAAATGCCACTAATGGTGGTTGCAATTAATGGCAGCGGATCCTTAAACAATTGTTCTTCCATCACCGCAGGAACACTTTGAGTGGAGACTTGGTGTCTCGTCCCACTCAGTGGACAGCGAGGGAGGTGAATCTTTGTGATCCCCTGAAAGAGGCTGTCCGTGCACGGCAGGGCAGCCGGCGCAGCAGAGTCACAACACTGACTCCGAGGAACAATAACAAAACAGTTTATTAGTTCTCCCTAATGGAACAATCAACAAACAGTAAGGATAAAAGAGTTAATCTTTGTAGGCGATTATTTTATGGCGCAACCGAATTTTGAGGAAGAGGAAGAAAGTTATTAGAGAAGAGGAAAAGAGAGGAGGGGTGAGGGAGTGAGTAAGAGAGATAGAGAGTAAGATAAAGAGAAAAGTTTATCACCACCCGTGGATCCAGTGACGTCTCACTCGATCAATCCAAGTCTTCAATTCTTCGGTGGTGGGTGCACACCAATCAATATTTTTCTGTCCCTTTATACCCTTGAGGTATCTGGGTGGCATTCCCAACTTCCACAGGAAGTGGTATTGATTTGCATGAGCTCCATGAGCTAGAAGTAGTGTAGTGCCTGCCATCCACCTCCCCCATGGCACAGTCAGCAGGAGCACTTAACTAAAGAAAAGACAGAGTCCCACCTATGCAGAACCTATCTCTTCCTTTTGTTAACTCATGTCTGCAAGGAGCCAAAGGGGGGCACAGAGACATTAAAAGCAATCAACACCTCTCCCTTCCAGATGGGTCTTTCCAGACCTTATCACCACACAAGGTTTGAGGCAAACAACAGCCAGGCTCTTACAGACGTACACTGGTACGAAGAGAGTGCGGAGTCCCGATCCACGGTTCACCGGAGAACGACGAAGTGACAGAAGGGAGTGAGAGACGAGTCTCAAGAAAAATTTTAAGGTGTGACCACCTGAGAGTGAACAGGGGAATATTCATAGAGAATTTATTGTGTGGCCCTCTCAGGACAAAAGAACCCCCTCTTTGTTGAAATGAAATCTCGCTCTGTTCTATGACCAGCATGTGCCACCATTCCCACTCAGTCTGCACCTGTACACGTTGCCCCTGTGAGGAAAAGAAAACATACAAAAATGCCATATCCAGAGACAGATCAGGGAGAGGGTCCTTCTCAAACTGAATCTGAGTATGAATAGAACCATATGCAAAGGCTGATGCCCCTGCAACTGGAAAGAAACACCTAACAAAAACAGATTGCCCAGTGTGGTCAGATGATGACGGTGCAGGTCCCTCTAAAGCAAACCCATCAGACGTGGAGTCATAAGAGGCAGAGTTAAGAACCAAACCTTAAACTGTGAAGTAGCTGCTAAATCTGAGAAAGGACTATAGTCATCATGAAGGTGAGCCACTTACTATCTGGCTGCTACAATGCTGGGATCATGAGTCCAAGTCCATTGAATGAGACACTAGAGAAGCCAGGAAATTGGGTCCTTGTCCAGAGATGGAGACATTGACCAAGAGCCTGCAAGAAATCGCAACACTATCAGTCTCTGGAGAAGACTCTTGTCAGCCATAAAATCCAGGTACTCCTTTAAGGAGGACATCGAACGCTGCCCAAGCAAATGGAACACTATGGAAAAAGGTTTTAAGTACCTGAATGAATTAGCTGTGTGACCAGTGATTTACGGTGACAGCCAAGTAGAAGACACTGTTTCAATGCCAGTGACCCATGTTGCAGAAGTTTGTGCAGAGTGCCCCATCAGTGTATTCCCAAACGTTGTCAACAATGATCTGGGGAACAGATGCATACGCACCAACTGTGACAGGAGAGTACAACAGTATGAAGACAGTGTCTCTGGTTCCCTACAAATCCATGTATCAGCCATGGAAATGATGGCTAAGGGAACCAAGAGGTCTGTTGAAAAACTGATTGATAAAATAGATCCTATTCTTCCCCTGAATGGACCTGTGTCGAAGATATTAGGATAAGACATTCTCTTATGAGACCAGATAAACAGTACATGTCATGGCATACCATGTGGTGTCTCCTGCGTGAATTTGCAAAGGAAATGAGCAGATGGGATGGTGTCACGGTTTAGGGTCAAGGCAGCCCCTTAGACCTATAACAGACACTCTTGGTTAACACCCCCTCCCTCCCCAGAGGGGAAAGAGAAAGGGAATAAGGGAGAGACACTTAGCGATTAGAAAAGGAAACTAGAACAGCTTTAATGAAAATGAAATTAATAATTATAAAAATGGAATATATACAAATATATACAAAACCAGTATCGAACCCAACCCCCTGATGGTAATTACATCACCATCACCACTGATACTGTGGAGCAGGAACCGGGGCAGTCCCAGACTGGGCCCTGCAGCAGACGGGAGCTGTGTTCAGGACCTGGATTCTGGTACTGGGTTCAGGAACACGCAGACCAGGATCGAAGGCAGAACGGACAGAGTCCTGCTTGGGTGCTCCGAGGAAGGAACCAAAAGAGGATCCGAGCCAAGCCAAGCAAATGCTGTCAAGGCAGTCCAAGAGGGGAGAGAAGAGCCCAGAGACCCTTCGGATCACACGGCTCTAAACCAAATATGGCGTATATGGGATGGATACCTCGTTGGTCAGTTTAGAGTCACCCATTCTGTCTAGTCCCCCCTGAAGGTGCAGCCCTTCACTTTCTTCACCCCCCAATGTGGTACACAAGACCCAGCAGTGGCCTTGGTCTGCATACCAATCCTTGGTAGTAACTCTAAACATGAGGTGTTATCACTGCTAGAAGCAGACACTGTCTGTGAAAACAGGATGCTAACTTCAAAAAGTGCAGTTAATTAGAAGAACTGAGCTGAAAAGTAAAATTACTGAACAGAATTAGTTCTGTTTTCACTCAAACCAGGACAGATGGAAAACCTATCTCTGCTTGACAGGCATGAATACTCTATTTACAAGGTAAAATAAAGAGGAAAGATTATTCTTCTAGAAGGGAGGCTGCTCCAGTCCTCTGTGAATAGTCCTCTGGTCTGAGTACATGGGACTCAGATCAAAGCACAAGTAGGGGGAATGAAAATGTAATGCCTGTAGTCCATACAAATCCTGTAAACTGTGTAAATCCTTTTAAGTGTGTACACCCCGTGAACTGCATGCACCCTGTTAATTGTGTACATTCTGTGAACCAGGTAAACAATGTTAAGCCATTGAACTATACAAACTCAATTGCTCATTGTGGGTAATATGCTCAGAATTAGAGGGGCCTTGCCTCCAGCCAGGTGGAGGAGAGGGATCATAGAGTTTATTGGACTGTGTGGATTCGATGGCCTAGCACATTAGCAACACAAAAGTATAGATACTGGTGCACAATGCACCCTGTTGCTATTGAATCATGAAGTGACAGAATCCATTACTATTACTGGAGCAACAGGAGGATCTCAAGAACTGAAGTGAGCCTAACTAGGAATAAATGGGAAAAGCAATGTATAGTGACTGATCAAGATGCTCCGTGCATCCTTGGCATAGATTTCCTCAAGAAAGGGTATTATAAGGACCCAAAATTGTATCAATGGGTCTTTCGTATGAGAGATGTAGTATCTGGGGGCAAGAAACTGCTCACTGTCTTACCTAAACTTTCAGAGGAGTCTGCCACTGTGGAGGAGATGAGAGTTGAGGATCAAAAGGTGCCAGTTGCTACTGAAACAGTGTATCAACAACAATATCGCACCAACCAAGACTCCATAGCTCCTATCCAGAAGCTGATCCATCAACTAGAGGGTCTTGCAAAATTCACTCACCCTTTAACAGCTATATATGGCCAGTGCAAAAGTCTGAATGGAGACTAACAGCGGACTATCGTGGCCTGAATGAAGTCATGCTTGCGATGAGTGCTGCCGTGCTGGACATATTAGAACTCCAGTAAGAACCGGACTCAGAGGCAGATAAGTGGTATGCTACCAGTGACATTGCTAATGCATTTTTCTCTATTCCTATAGCACCAGAGCATAGACCACAGTTTGTTTTCACCTGGAGAGGTGTCCAATACACCTGGAATCGACTGCCCCAGGGGTGGAAACACAGCCCTACCATTTGCCATGGACTGATCCACACTGCACTGGAGAAAGATGGAGCTCCAGAACACTTGCAATACATTAATGACACCATTGTGTGGAGTAACACAGCAGAAGTTTTTGAGAAAGGTAAGAAAATAGTTGAAATCCTTTTAGACAGTGGTTTTGCCATAAAAAGAAGCAAGGTCAAGGGATCTGCATGAGAGATTCATCTTTTTGGAATGAAATGGCAAGACGGGTGTCGCCAGATCCTGATGGATGTGGTTAACAAAATAACAGCTATGGCCCCAGCAACTAACAAAAAGGAAACACGAGTATTCTTAGGTGCTGTGGGTTTCTGGAGAATGCACATTCCAGGTTACAGTGAGATTGTAAAACCTCTCTATGAAGTGACTAGAAAGGAAAACGATTTTAGTTGGGGTCCTGAACAAAAGCAGTCCTTTGAACAGATTAAATGTAGTGTACATGCAGTAGCCCTTGGGCCAGTCTGAACAGGACAGGACATTAAAAATGTTCTCTATACCGCAGATGGGATTAACCGTCCTACCTGGAGTCTCTGGCAAAAAACACCTGGGAAGACTCAAGGTTCACCCCTAGTGTTTTGGAGTCGAGGACTACAAAGGCCCCATGGACATCTGAAAAAGAAATACTGGCAGCATATGAAGGAGTTAGAGATGCTTCAGAAGTGATTGGTACTGAAGCATAGCTCCTTCTGGTGCCATGGTTACTAGTTCTAGGCTGGATGTTCAAGGATGAGTTTCCTTGCACTCATTATGCCACTGATGCCATGTGGAGTAGGGGATCAGTTGTCTAGGAATCTTAGAAATGATCATGGATTGGCCAAGAAGGTAAAGACTTTGAAATGCCACCATTGGATGGTCTGAGTAGCAGATGGGAACTGTGTTCAGGAGCTGAATTCTGGTACTGGAATCACGAACACACAGATCAGAATCAAAGGTAGAAGAGACTGAGCCCTCCTCATATGCTGCCATTGAAAAAGCGAAGAAGAGCCAAACAAGATCTTGACTTTTGTTGTCCCTCAGCTTTATATTGAATATGACTTATATGGGATGAATTACATTGATGGTTAATTTATGGTCACCTATCCTGTCTGCTCCTCACCACAGGTGCAGTCTTTTATTTTCTGCACATCCCAACATGATACAGAACATTTAACCATGACCTTGGTCTGCATACCCATTCTGGGTGTTAACTCTAAACATTGAGATGGGGGGAATGGAAACAGGTCCCTTAATGGGGATGCAGGTGGATGTCTTCCCACCTTCCAGATGTCCTCCTCACCTTCCCAGTTGCCTTTACACAACAGGTATGGGGCACTGGAAGTTGAGGGCCAGGCAAATGAGTATGTAGATGAAGGTCCATACTGGTTGTTGCCTGGAGTGAGTCAGCCAGCCCCATGCATTAGGACTGCTTGCATGAAGAGAAAAAGGAGGATCACTGTCATAGGTGATTCTCTTCTGAGGGAAACAGTGTCTTGGTTTGAAAGACAGGTGTCTGCCAAAGAAGACAGGAGCCCCCCTTGGAATGGAAAATGCAACCCCCTCCGAATGCTTATAATTTTGAAATTAAGGGTCTTTCAAGTAAAGATGAGGAATCAGAATAACTGTTCTTTACTAATATATATAAATATATATATATTTATATATATAAATATATAAAACAAGGCAAACAAACAGCATTTACTATGTCAATAACAACAAACGGAACCAGGAACCCATTGCCAACGTCTCTCGGCTGCAAGCACTCTCCCCTTTGGTGCACTTCCACTCACAGCCGGCAGGGGCGTGGGCGGCTCCTGGTGAGCAGGGAGGGTGGGATGATTTCGCTGTGCCTGCAGAGGTGCTCCGGAGCGAGCTCAGTCCTCACGTGGCAATGGCTGATGAAAAGCCCGCTTCACAAATCCCCCTGAGCAGCCAATCCCAGTGCCCAGCAGGATCCCCGGGAGACAGCAGGGGTAGAAGGAGAAGTAAGAGATGCAGCGGGGATGACTTCTCTCCACCACGAGGACAGCTTCTCTCCCCTTCGAATGCAGGGAGAAAAAACAAGAGCCCTAGGGGCTCCACCCAACCCCCTTTATTTGGTGGTTGGCTGGACCCCTCCCCCTGTGGACAGGTCTTTTTGTCTCTCTTAAGTACAGCAATTTATCTCCTTGATGAACAAGTATGGGAAAATTCTTTAAGAGAAGAAGGAAAGCAAAAGAACTCCCCAAAACCCCAACAGAGAGCCCCATATGCCAACCGGATCCATCTTACAGGGAAGTCTGCTTCCTCCCTAGGTCCCGGGTTAGAGACATCACCAGGAAACTCCGTAGTCTCCTATGTCCTTCTGATTATTATCCGCTTCTGGTTCTGCAGGTTGGTAGTAATGAGGTTGAGGACACAATCCCAAAGAGATTAAAAAGGACTTTAGGGCACTGGGGAGATTGGTCTAAGGATTGGGACCACAAGTAGTGTTTTCCTCAATCCCTTCAGTGGCAGGGAAGTGTGGTGGATCATATCATGGACTCCCCAGTTAAGGTTCGAGAGAGACGCTTTATTAGAACCCTAAGACGCTTATATAGCCAACTATGTTTACCATACAAACTTAACCAATGAGAGCACCCAGACATGCTCTCATTAACAACACAGGCAAACACAAAAGTTCTCAGCTACTTTACAGCTATCTTCAAAACAACAGTTCAAAGGCAGATGTTCACAGGACATTCCTGGGCTGTTTAGACTAAAGCTCCCACAGCTGCTGAAGGTTATACTCCCATCCTAACACTCTCTCACTTTCCAACCAGCCTGGCCCTGGCAAAACACTCCACAGGGAAGTGCTGGGACCTTGGACTTGCTCAGGGTGTATGAGAAAATTTGAGCAAGCTGCATGAGAAAATCTGAGGGAGTTTATGCAAGGACGCCGCATCCCTAACCACAAGAACAAAGAGATAAGAAAGGAATGTAACAAGTTTCAGGGACTCGGGCCGACTTGTAACAAGCTGAAGGAACTTCTGCAAGATAGCACGGACTTGAACGTCAATATCGGTGACCAATAAGGAATGAAGGAGGCTGCATGATCGGCGCGTGGACAGGTATAGGTGACCAATTGTATTAGTTAGGCGCTTCGCGTGATGCGTGATCGGGACAAGCAAAATGTATATAAGCTACTGCATTTGTATAATAAATGGAGCTCGATTCCACATCATATTGGTGTGTTGTTCATCTCCGCTCACCCTCGGGCCGCGACAGGGAAGAATATTGAAAAGAACAGGAAAACACACCTGATTAACAAGTGGCTCAGAGGATGGTGCCACAGGTGGAAGTTTGGGTTTTTTGACCATGAGCTGACCTACAAGACACCAGGCCTACTGGCAACAGACAGGGAATGCCTATCTCAAAGGGGGAAAATGATCCTGGAGCAAGAGCAAGCAGGGCTCGTTGAAAGGTCTTTTAAACTAAACTCAAAGGAGGATGGGGATAAAATTGAGCTTTCTAGAGAGGATCCTGGGAGCAGCATGCCAGTACCTGTGGAGCAGTGTGGTAGTAAGGTCTGTTGTCTGTATCAGTGGAGGTAGGAGATTATCATAGAATGGCTTAGGTTGGAAGGGACCTCAGAGGACATTTAATCCAACCTCCCTGATGTGGGCAGGGATGCCTCTCAACTAGACTAGATTGCTCAAGGTCTCATCCAACCTGACCTTGAACACCTCAGGGAGGGGGCATCCACAACTTGTCTGGGCAATCTATTCCAGAGTCTCGCCACCCTTGTACTGAAGAACTTCTTCCTAGGATTCAGTCTAAACCTATTGTCCTTCAATTTAAAACCATTTTCCCTTGTCCTATCGCTGGACACTGTTCTGAAGAGTCTCTCTCCAGCCTTCCTGTAGGTTCCCTTCAGGTATTGGAAGGCAGTTATAATGTCCCCCTGGAGTGTCCTCCTCTCCAGGCTGAACAATCCCAGCTCCCTCAGCCTATCCTCATAGCAGAGGTGCTCCAACCCCTGGATCATCCTTATGGCCCTCGTTTGGACTTGTTCCAAGAGATCTATGTCCCTCTTATGGTGGGGACACCGGAACTGGATGCAGTATTTGAGGTGGTGTCTCACAAGAGCAAAGTAAGGAGAGAGAATCACCTCTCTTGATCTGCTGGCCACACTCCTCTTGATGCACCCTAGGATACAGTTGGCCTTCTGGGCTACATGAGCACACGGTCAGCCCATGTTGAGCTTCTTGTCAATTAATACCCCCAAGTCATTCTCTTCGGGGCTACTCTCAACCCACTCTGTACCCAGTTTGTAATTGTGCCTGGGATTAGCTGGATCCAGAGGCAGGACCTTGTACTTTGACTTGTTGAACCTCATGCAGTTTTCACTGTCCCACTTCTCAATTCTGTCAAGGTCCCTCTGGATGGCAGCCATTCCCTCAAGTGAGTCCACCACACCACACAGCTTGGTATTGTCAGCAAACTTGCTGAGGGTGCACTCGATGCCATTGTCCATGTCGCTGACAAAGATGTTAAACAGCACTGGACCCAGAACAGATATCTGAGGAACTCCACTTGTCACAGGTCTCTACCTGGACATCAAGCCATTGATCACAACTCTTTGAGTGCGACCTTCTAGACAGTTCCTTATCCACCAAGTGGTCCATCCATCAAGTCCATGTCTCTCCATCTTAGAGACAAGAATGTCACGTGGGACGGTGTCAATTGCCTTGCACTAGTCCAGGTAGATTACATCAGTTACTCTTCCCCTATCAACCAGAAATGTAACTCTGTTGTAGAAGGCCACCAAATTAGTCAGGCACAATTTGCCCTTAGTGAAGCCATGTTGGCTGTCACCAATCACCTCATTATTTATCATGTGCCTTAGTACAGATATGTCCTGGTTTAAGTGAGAGCAGATCTAATTCTGTTCAGTAATTTTACTTTTCAGCTCAGTTTTTATAACTAACTGCACTTTTTGAAGTTAGCAGCCTGTTTTCACAGACAGTGTCTGCTTCTAGCAGTGATAACACCTCATGTTTAGAGTTACTACCAAGGACTGGTATGCAGACCAAGGCCACTGCTGGGTCTTGTGTACCACATTGGGGGGTGAAGAAAGTGAAAGGCTGCACCTTCAGGGAGGAGCAGACAGGATGGGTGACTCTAAACTGACCAACGAGGTATTCCATCCCATATGCATCATATTTGGTCTAGAGCTGAGGGATCCGAAGGGTCTCTGGGCTCTTCTTCTCCCCTCTTGGACTGCCTTGACAGCTTTCGCTTGGCTTGGCTCGGGTCCTATTTTGGTTCCTTCCTCGGAGCACCCAAGGAGGACTCTGTCCGTTCTGCCTTCGATCCGGTCTGCGTGTTCCTGAGCCCAGTACCAGAATCCAGCTCCTGAACACAGCTCCCTTCTGCTGCAGGGCCCAGTCTGGGACTCGTCCGGTGCCTGCACAACATCAGTGGTGACGGTGCTGTAATTACCATCGGGGGGGGGTTGGGTTCAGTACTGGTTTTGTATATATTTGTATATATTCATTTTTATAATCATTAATTTCGTTTTCATTAAAGCTGTTCTAGTTTCCTTTTCTCTCCCTTATTCCCTTTATCTTCCCCTCTGGGGAGGGAGGGGGTGTTAACAGAGAGCATCTGTTATAGGTCTAAGGGGCTGCCCTGACCCTAAATCGTGACAAGATACCAGGAGGATCTGCTCCGTGATTTTACCTGGCACAGAGTTGAGGCTGATTTGTCTGTAGTTCCCTGGTTTTTCTTTTCTTCCCTTTTTAATAATGGGGGTTATGTTTCCCCTTTTACAATCTGTCAGAACTTTGCCAAACTGCCATGACTTCTCAAATATTATGGCTAGTGGCCTAGGAACTTCAGCTGTCAGTTCCTTCCGGACCCATGGATGTATCGCATCAGGACTTGTGCACATTCAGGTTCTCTAGGTGTTTCCAGACCTGATCTGCTCCTACCCTGGGTGGTTCATCACTCTCCCAGACCCCACCAATGCCTTCTGTGACTTCGGTGGTGCGGCTCAAGAGGTTACCAGTGAAGACTGAAGCAAAAAAGTCATTGAGTACTTCAGCCCTCTCCATATCCTCAGTAACCAGGTCACCTGTATCCCCCTGGAGAGGCCCCACATTCTCTCTTGTTTGTCTTTTTTCTCTGACATACCTGTAGAATCCTTTTCTGTTATTTTTAAAGTCCATGGGCAGATATGATTCAGTCAGGGCTTTAGCTTTTCTAACGTGGTTTCTGGTTTCATGAACAATCTCATTGTAATCATCCTAGGTTACCTGTCCTTGCTTACACCCTTTGTGGATTTGTTTTTTAAACACCTCCAGGGATGGTGATTCCACCATCTACCTGGGCAGCCTGTTCCAATGTCTAATCACTCTCTCAGTAGAATTTTTTTTCCTAATATTCAACCTAAACCTACCCTGGCACAACTTAAGCCCATTTCCTCTTCTCCTATGACTAGTGACCTGGGAGAAGAGACCAACACCCACCTTACTACAACATCTTTCAGGTAGTTGTAGAGAGCAAAAAAGTCTCCTCTCAGCCTCCTCTTCTCCAGACTAAACAACCCCAGGTCCCTCAGGCGCTTCTCAGAAGACATTTTCTCCAGACCCTTTACCGTATTTGTTTCCCTTATCTGAACTCACTGCATTCCCTCGATGTCTTTTTATACTGCAGCACCCAAAACTGAACACAGTACTCAAGCTGCGGCCTCTCGAGTGCCAAACACTGGCATTCTGCATCATATCAGCTTCAACAAGGCCAAGTGCTGACTCCTGCACTTAGACCACAACAACCCCAGGCAACACTACAAGCTTGGTGAGGAGCATCTAGAAATCTGCTCAGAGGAAAGGGACCTGGAGGTGTTGAACAACAGTCATCTGAACATGAGACAGCAGTGTGCCCATGTGGCCAAGATGGCCAACAGCATCCTGGCCTGTATCAGGAATAGTATGTCCAGCAGGACTAGAGAAGAGATTGCTCCACTCAGCACTGGTGAGGCTGTACCTTGAGTACTGTGTTCAGTTTTGGGCACTGGAGTATAAGAAAGACATTGAGGTGCTGGAACAAGTCCAGAGAAGGGCAATGAAGCTCGTGAAAGGTCTTGAGAATAAGTCTTATGAGGAGTGGCTGATGGAGCTGGGATTGTTTAGTCTGAAGAAAAGGAGGCTGAGGGGAGACCTTATCACTCTCTACAGTTACCTGAAAGGAGGTTGCAGAGAGGTGGGTGTTGGTCTCTTCTCACAAGTCACAACTGATAGGACAAGAGGAAATGGCATCAAGTTATACCAGGAGAGATTTAGGTTAGATATTAAAAAAAACCTTCTATACTGAAATGATTATCAAAGACTGGAAGAGACTGCCCAGGGAGATGTTTGAATCACCAACCATGGATGTATTCAAAAAACATCTAGATATGGTGCTTAAGGATATGGTGTAGTAGTGGCCCTGGTAGAGTTGGATAGCAGTTGGACTTCATGATCTTAGAGATCTTTTCCAACCATAGTGTCTCTGTGTGAATCCATGAATTTATTTCTGTTTCAAGTAGACTAACTTAGAAAGGAAAGGCCCCAAGGACTCGTAAGCTTTTGTAGACTGAGTCAAAGAATGATCCATAGTACAAACTTGCCATTATATCTCATTTGGTTTGTCTATATATCAGCTATGCCAATCCACTGCCAAATAGGCAGTTAATTTTTTTTTCTCTTCTGAGAACCAAACTGCAGTGCCACTAATACAGGTGAATTTTGTTAATTAATTTTACACAGGGCACAGAGATGTACAGCATTATTTTCCTAATCCCTTACAGCAATTAGCAGCTTTCTCTGTCAGTTACACCTGGAATTGATTGCCACAGGCTTGGACACACATTCCTACCATTTGCCATGGACTAATCAAAACTGCACTGGAACAGAGTGATGACACTTATCACCTGCAATACATTGATGACATCATTGTGTGGGGAAACACAGGGGAGGAAGTGTTTGAGAAAGGGAAAAGAATAGTCTAGATCCTTTTGAAACCTGGTTTTGCCAAAATAAATAAAAGAAGTAAAGACAAGGGTCCTCCACAGGAATACTAATTCTAATTCTTGGGAATTAAATGGCAAGATGGGTATATTCACATCCCTATGAATGTTATAAATATGATAACAACTATGTCCCCATCAGCTAACAATAAAGAAACACAAGCTTTTCTGGGTACTGGAGGTTTCTGGAGAATCCATATTCCAGGTTACAGTCAGCAAGTGAGGTGAGTCCTCTCTATTGAGTCATCTATCACCTAAGGAGGTGGCTAGTGCCCAAGAAGCACCACCATACAATGAGTTATCAGACGATAAAAGGCATTACGCTCTGTTTACCAACAGATCTTGTCATGCTGTAGGATGCCATCAGAAGTGGAAAGCTGCTGTGTGGAGTCCCGCATGACGAGTCACAGAAAACCTCAAATGAAAAGAATAAATTAATCAGTTTTCAGAAGTTAAAGCCGTCTAGTTTCCCTAGACTTTCTATTGGGACATTCTATTCTCCAGACATCCCAAAAAACAGAAAGGCAGGCAAGAATGCCAGGAGGCCTGAATGGATGAACAAGGAGCTCCTGGACACACTTAGATGCAAACAGAAGTTCTACACAGAGTGGAAGCAAGGAAAGGAAGACTCGGAGGAACATAAAGAAGTTGTCCACGTGAATCAGGGGGGGGAGACAGAGATTAAATGATTTACTGGGAAGTTATGTTCCAAGGGCATTGCGCAACTAGATCAACATCTGTTATGTCTACCAAAGCAGGAGAGGAGACTAAGGAGTGACTGATAATGGGGAGAGCCTTGAACCGAGTCCTTGTTCTCGAACCAGAAAACAACATAAACCAGCCTAAACCAGCCTTGAGGTTTGAGCTTGGGCCAGGGACATAAAGAGCACGCGCAGAAAAGTGAGGTGAAAAGTTTACGACAATGAAGACTCTTTACTTCATCTGAGGAAGACTCTTACTTCATCCTGGGGACCCCTACCCACAACCACCAGATGGCACTGGGCAAGCGCTATTCAGATGCAAATGACTTTTGGGTTAATTATAATATGAAGCGAGGCTGGGCAGGGCTGGGTAATGAATATGCATAGGCCTATTGTGAAACTTAATGAATATGGAACATGTAACCCAATATATACTGAGCTGAAAGCATCTGGGGGCACACATGACTTTGGAGGAATTATCCCCCATGCATCCCAGCACTGGAATAAACATACCTACTTTACTACTTATTCTAGTAGTGGAGTTTTTCCATGTATCATTTTGGCGAGCCAGACAGGAGGAACTCTGTCCAGCTGCAGGATCGTCTGAGGAGCAGACATCCTAGGCGCGCCCCGGGGCTTTCCCGGTGGACCTCTGCCTCGCTCACTGTGGGGACAGACAGAAACCTGCTGGGACTATGGATAAACGGTATGTTTTGGAGCTAGGGTGCCTGTAAGTCGTACGTGGGGCCAGGGCTGCTGATAAGCCGCGCAGAGACGTCTGGCACACAGCATAGTCCCTGCGTAGGTAAAGGTAGTGCTTGCAAGCAGATGGCTACGGAAACCGGGAAGGTACAGTTGCCATCCGATAGAGTGGCCGCGAGCGACCCTGCGGTGGGTCGGGTGACTCCGAAGGGGGTTTCCAAAGCTGGGAAGGTGGAATCGCCATCCGATAGAGTGGCCGCAAGCGATCCTGGGGTGGGTCGGGTGACTCCGAGGGGGGGGGTTTACGCCAGACCTTGTTGAAAAATAAGTAAGCGGGACCCTGAAGTTGAATGTTGTGGCTACTAGTAGCTGTTGGATTGTTGTTGGATTGCGTAGGTGTCTGTGTGGATATTTGTGTGGATGTTGGTTGTTGCTGGACTGTTCTATGTGTAAGTGGCTGGATGTTAGTTTGCTTATCTGTTTGTAGATCGGAGGTGCGCACGTTACCGTATATTGTTTAAGAGTGTTGTACAGAAGCATTTGTTTGGAGCGGTGGTAGATTATTGATTTTTGTGGTAATAAAATTCTGGTTAAGTGAAAAGTTAGAGGTAGAGGATTAAGATTTTGGAAAATTATATGGAATAATTTGTTTTTGGGGATCAAGTAGAATTTTGTTATTTTTTATTTCTAGCAATGCTGTGTGGGTATTGATACAGTGTAAAATTTGTAAGAAGAGGTGGTATTGTTCTTTAGCCAGGCAACAGAGTTTATGTTCTCGGTGTTATCGGAGACACTCTAGTGTGGTTGATTCTGAACCAGACAGTTTAAACTTTGTGTTTGGTACCTGAGGTTTGAATAGAACTACGAGGAGGGGTGAAGAGAGGATTGGGGGGGGGGGGAAGGCAAAGGCTTTTCAACCCAGAGTGGGTGGCACAGTATCTGAGTGAACTCAAACTCTGCACAGGATGGGAACCGAACAGAGTAAAGAAATCCCTAGAGCAAGCCAGCTTGGCTGTGTTTTGGCACATTGGAAAAAGATAGTAGGAACTGGAGGCACAGAGAGTAAAAGAAATCTTGTAAAGTATTGTAACCAATGGTGGCCACTGTATAAATTAGAAGACAGAGAAAGGTGGCCACCTAATGGAACGTTAGATTATAACACCCTGTTACAGCTAATGAAGTTTTTGAGACAGGAAGACAAGTGGGGTGAGATTTCTTATGCAGAAGCATTTTTCGATCTTCGAAATCACCCTGAGTGTCAGAGAGAGTGTGGACTTAAACCCTCCAGTGATCCTATGGTGTTAGCTCTTGAGAAAGAAGATAAACGCCGGGGAAAAATTAAGCGGTGTAGTTCCTCGTGTAGTATAGGTCAGAGATGTACAAGGCCAGACAAAGTTTATCAGGAAGCACCTCGGAGACAAGACGATGATGAACTAACCTATTTGCTTAAGCCTCCCCCTAGGAGACAGGAAGAGGATGGAGCCTCGGAAGGAACACCAGCACATCCCTCTTCCCCGGGCAGTCCTGTTTCGTCCCAAACCAGGAAGCAGGTATTGATGGCACCCCTGCGAGAGGCAGTGGCACCTGATGGGGACACAATGTTGATTAGAGTACCTTTCTCAAGTACTGATCTAGATGGTATAAAATTGCCAAAAATTATTGAAGCGATCCAGTGGGTACTGCTGAATGCTTGCGACTCATAATAAAACAACATAATCCAGATTGGAGCGATATACAATTATCATTGGGAGGATTAACAGAAATGGAAAAACAGTTAGTTTTGAAAAAAACAAGAGATTTGGCAGAGGATTATTATAACACACAACAATTGGATGTAAAAGATTATTTCCCACTCCAGGAACCACACTGGAATCCGAACAGAACAGCTGAATTGGGTAAATTAAAAGGTTACCAAGAATGGATAGTAAAAGGGGTAGAGAGGGCCATTCCCAAAACCATAAATTGGTCAGCTTTCTATGCAGTAAAGCAGGGTCCTTCCGAGTCACCATCTGAATTCCTGGATCGTCTGAGGGATGCAATGCGTAGCAGTACAGTGCTGGATCCCGAGAGCGAGGTAGGGGTACAACAGCTAGTATCTCTGTTTCTAGG
>JANVCC010009501.1:852-16910 GCA_025345505.1 Todiramphus chloris collaris
GGTGCGGGCGGGTGCCAGACAGTGCGTGTGGGTGCGGGCGGGTGCTGCGGGCCCCGTCCCTGACGCGGGGTGCGGGTCTGTGTATGCGGGGGTGTCTCCGGCAGCGCGGGGCCAGCGTCAACGCGCAGTCGTACGCGGGGTGCTCGGCGCTGCACGCGGCCGCGGGCCGGGGGCTGCTGGGGGCCCTGCGGCTGCTGCTCCGCAGCGGGGCCGATTGCGGGATCCGCAACGGGCAGCACGAGACCGCGCTGGGCGTGGCCAGCAGCCGCGAGGTGGGCGGGGCGGGGCGGGAGTCGGACTGTGGGTGCGGGGGGTCTGGGGTGCGGGGTGGGAGTTGGACTGTGGGTGCGGGGGGTCTGGGGTGCGGGGATGGAGTTGGACTGTGGGGTGCGGGGGGTCTGGGGTGCGGGGATGGAGTTGGACTGTGGGGTGCGGGGGGTCTGGGGTGTGGGGTGGGAGTTGGACTGTGGGTGCGGGGGGGTCTGGGGTGCGGGGGGAGGTTGGGGTGCAAGGGTGGCGTGCGGGGGTGGGTTGGTTTCTGGGGGGGGGGAATGGGAGGGCAGAGCAGAGAGTGCCGGGAAGGGATCCGGGGGGACACGGAGTGTTGTGGGGTGTATTGAGGGGGAGGGGTCTCCACCCTCTCTCCCCCAGGTCATTGACATCCTGCGGGGAAGGTCGGCCCGGGCCCCCCCGGCCCCCCTCGGACCACCCCCAAACTCCCACGGGACCCCCCCAGACCCTAATGGTGAGCGGGTTAAGAGCTGGGGGGGGGGTCACAGAGTTTTGCAGAGGGGGTGAAGGGGGGGTGTGTTGGGGTTTGAGGGGGTGTCTCTGGGGGGAGGGGGGTCTCGACTGTGTTTGGGAAGTGGGAGGGTGGGGGGGAGCACAAGGAGGGTTCGTGGGGGTGGGTGCTGAGGGTCTGGGGGAGGGGCACTGAGGGTCTTGGGAGGGGTTCCTGGGGGTCTTGGGCGGGTCATGAGCCATCTGAGCCCACCCTGACCAATCTCCCCCCCCCCAGGCCAGACCTCCTCAAGCCCCCCCCGGACCCCCCCTGCAGCCAATGAGAGGGTGGATCCCGATGACCTGGCCAATGGGGCACAAGGGCTAGAGATGAAGCGAGAAGGTGGCACCAGGCAGCCAATGAGATGCTCTGGTGGCTCTGCCCTCACCCTCCCATTGGCCGATGCCAACCTGGACCCTGCCCACCGCTACCCAACGGCGTCACCCGTCTGCGAGGCCACAGCCAATCCCCTCACACCACAGCCCTTACGCCAGCCAATTGTCTCGCCAGATCCACTGACCAATCAGAGGCTGCTGTGGGCCGCCCAGGCGGACCAATCACGGACACTGGCAGAGGGGAGCACCCCCCCCCCCAGAGCCCCTTCGGCTCCGCCCTCGGGAGGGGCGGGGCCAGGCGGGAGGGGGCAGGTGACCCCACGACACCACGAGGAGGACGTGGGGGGGGGATGGGGAGGGGCTGCCCCACCCCCACCCGCGAGCATTAACCTGCCCCTCCCCCTATGCGGGGGGTGGGGCCAGGCCTGAATTAAAGCGATTTTTGGTTACAAACCCTCTGGGGGTGTGTCTAAGGGGGCGGGGCTACAAGGGGGAAGGTGGGTGGGGCTGCAGTGGGCAGGGCTGCAGTTGGGGTGGGTGTGGCCGGAGGTGGGCGTGGCTCGAGCGGGTGGGGCTACAATGGGGTGAAGGTGGGCGTGACTCGAGTGGGTGTGTCTCGAGTGGGTGTGGCTTCTATGGGGGGGACTGGAGGGGGCAGGGCTACAATGGGGAGGGTGAAGGTGGGTGTGTCTGGAGGGGCGTGTCTGGAGTGGGGTGTGACTTGTGAGGGGTGTGGCCTGTGTGGGTGTGGCTGTAGGGGGCGGGGCTGCTGTTGCTGTGCCTCAGAGCCCGGAGGGGCTGAGCCTGTGCAGCCGATTGCAGGGGGTCCGTGGCTCTTCCCCCACCCCGGGTGGACCTTCTGCTCCAGCTCAAGCACCCCCTGGGTATGGGTCCCTCTCCCCCGATGCCCCCAACCCCGGGAGTCCCCAGGGGGTTCTGAGGGACAGGGGCTTTGCACAGAGCTTCTCACACCACAGACTTTGGCCGCCCTTCCAGCTCTGGGAGCTTGTCCCACCCCTTCCCAGGGGGCTGTGGGGAGGGGTGGGTGGGCCTGGGGGTATATGAGCCACAGTTGGTGCGGGAGCTCATTCAGCTCCTGGACTTCCTAGAGGCCAGGTCTCTGCAGCTCTCTAGGCTGGGGGTCTCTTGAGCTGCCTGGGCAGACCTGGTTGGAGAAGCAGAGGTTCTGGTTGAGGTAAGAGCTTCAGGGCTGTCCAAGCTTCACCTGCACACTGTCTTCACCCCTCCCCCCCCCAAGAAGCTCTTGTGTGCAGCTGCTCTTTTTTCCATTCATTATCTTTCTGATGAGCATTTAGGAGTGAAGGATGTGGTTTGATGGTCTATGGTTTCATTGGTTTTCTTCTAGGAGTTTAATTTTCCCTGGATTTCCTGACTTGGCTGAAGAGGGATCTTTGGTTGGGGTTTTGCCCCCAGTTCTGCTGCTCCCTGGGTAAGTTGGTGATACCTATTTTCTTAACAGGCTTAATGGTGAATTTAGCTCCCAGGCGTTAAAGTGAGTGTGTCTGTGCTGTGAGAAAACCAGTGATGTATCCCAAACACAGCAGGAGGCTTTGTGGTTACCAGGTGTGAGAAGTAATGAAGCATCTGATCCTGGATTCGGGTCAGGTGAGCAGAAAGCCTCCTCTTGTGTCAGTGGGAAAGTGTCGGGGAAGAGGTCTGTGAGTGCAATGATGCCGATTGCCAGCCTTTGGGTTATGCAGGCCAGGATCTGGTTTTCAGCAGTATTTCTCTGTGCCTTTTGATTTTCTTCGTTGCAGGTGCTGAGGAGGCCCAGAGGGATGGTGGTGCACCCCTAGGAGCCACTGGAGAAGGTGAGGTGGTTTTGGGTGGGGTCGATGGCTAAGAGAGAAGCATTTGTCACGCGGTTTCAACACTTCCTTTTGCTTTTGCCTGGGCCGTGCACTCCTGGCACTGGATGATAGGGGGTGTGAGCCAGGGGAGTAGGGAGGAGGGTCTCAGGGATGCTGTTTGCCCGGTAGCATCTGACCCTCTGCGTTTGGTTTTGGTCTCTTGCAGATGCCGCAAGGCAGCCTGGAGGCACAGAGCCGTGTACAGAGGAGCAGTTTAATAAGGTGACGTGGCTGTGGGCCGGGCCGGTTCCTGAGACAAAGGTGAAGCGACAGCCAGGTTAAGAAACTACCTCTTTGTTTTGCAGGTGCCGTACAGGCCAACAAATCCGGCGTTGAGGTGAGCCGGGGTAGTAGCGCAGCAGATAACGTGGCTGGTGTTGTCCAGCAAGCTGTGAGGTAATTTTCTTTCTTTGTGTACCTTGGGTACCGTGAGGAACTACAGCCCCAGTATCGGACTCTGGAACGATCAGGCACGAACGAGGCCAGAGCGCTCGCGGGGGCAGCGGGGAAGAGGTCGTCATCGGGCAACGCGACGCTCTCCACAGGTAGCGTTTGTGACGCTCGTTTGCTTTTCTTGCAGTCCATGAAGAGGAACCAGGTGACCCCAGGAGCATCCCAGTTGGCCGGTGCGCTTCTTTTGTCCAGTGTGACTTCACCCTGTTCCTCTGAAAGATAAGTTGAGGGGCTGAGGCTGGGGGGGGGGGGGGTGGGTCCCTGGGGGGGGGAAAAGTTTAAAATTGCTGTCAGGGCTTTAAAGTTAGTGTAGGGGGGGGCTGTCCTGGGACAGGTCTGTTTTGGGTGGGCAGAGGGAGGGGGTTAGGCCGCAATGTCACGTTAGCACGCCGCAGGCAGGGCAGTTCCAACGAACGCGCGTCGTGTCACTTGCATCGCATCGGCTGCATCTTTGACGTTCATCAGGTCTCGACGGTCTCCTCGTTCTCACCGGTTAAAGAGCGTAGCACGCGTCTCGGGGATCCCGGGCAGGGTTTACGATGCTCGTAGTCCTCAGGAAGGTTGCCCATCCATTGGGCACGTCTTTTCTTGCATAATAAGGTCGGTGCGCGGATACTTCTTGCAGCTTGATAATTTCCATCGGTTTTCTCTCACTCGGCTTCGTTCCAGGCTGCGCCGGCAGCTTTGAGCTCTAGCTGCCTGTTTGTTCAGACTGTGGGTTTTTGGGCTACATCCTTGTGTTTTTAGGTCTTGCAGCCCAGCTTCTCGTGCTTCCATCAGCTCAGTTTTGAGTTACGCCCTGTCCTGAGTTATGGCGTCCACCCCCTTGCCAGGGCTCTCTTGGGGCGCCGTCGCAGCCCCGTAGGTCTTGTGATCTGATAGTGCCGCTCCTCCTGGGGTCATTTCTCCTGCAGAGTTTTTTACTCCCCATCACTGATGTCCGTTGTGGGTAGCGGTGAGGGCCGTGTTCCCATTTGTGTGCACGCGTGAGTTGGAACCGCTCTGCCTAGAGGTGCGCGGTCACGGGTTGTGTGTTAGCACTTGTGCTTCTGGGGCCTGAAGTTTGGTTTGGTCTGTTCAATTCCATCCTTGGGTTGACTCTAGATGACGCCCCTAAAGGGAGTAAGGAGCTCTGGGATTGGTACGTTTTGCTCTGTATACGAGTAACTGGATTGATTTGGTTTTGCGTTTATCTTTTTCAACTGCTGAGGCTGAGAGATTGTCGAAGGAGCTCCAGAGGAGACAAGCAGATGCCCCTGAGCAGGTGGGTTGGTGTCTTGGTTTGAAAGACAGGTGTCTGCCAAGGAAGGCAGGAGCCCCCCTTGGAATGGAAATGCAACCCCCTCCGCTCCGAATGCTTGTAATTTTGAAATTAAGGGGCTTTCAGGCAAAGATGAGGAATAGGAATAACCGTTCTTTACTAAATATCTACATAACAAGACAAACAAACAACAATAACTACGGCAGTAACAGCAAACAGCGCCAGGCACCCAGTCCCAACCTCTCGGGGGCTCCCAGGGAGCAGGGAGGACGCGATGGTCTCCCTGCCGCTCCGGAGCCAGCTCGGGCCTCACGTGGCAATGGCCGATGAAAAGCCCGTGTCACGAACCCCCCTGGGCAGCCGATCCCAGTGTCCAGCAGGATCCTCGGGAGACAGCAGGGGTAGAAGGAAAAACAGGAAACGCAGCAGGGACGACTTCTCTCCAAGCTGATCCCGGTGTCCCGCCGGATCCTTGGTAGGCAGCAGGGAAAGCAGGAGACGCCGTGGGGATGAGGTCTCTGCACCACAAGGGCAGCTTCCCCTCCTCGAATGAAGGGAGCAAAACAAGAGCCCTGGGGGCTCCACCCAACCCCCTTTATTCGGCTGGCTGGACCCCTCCCCCTGTGTCCAGGTCCTTTTGTCTCTCTTAAGTACAGCAATTTACCTCCCTGACAAACAAGTATGGAAAAATTCTTTAAGAGAAGAAAGAAAACAGAATAACTCCCCAAAACCCCAACAGTCGCCAAGGACGGTGGCATCTGGGACTCCAGAGGGGTATTCCCCGAGATCTAATGGATAGGGTAGCCCAAAGAGATACCATGAGTAAGCGGTATGCTAAGTTTGAACATTACTGTAGTGTTTTTACAGGTACCGAAGGCACCCCCAAGGCGTTAAATATCCAGGAAGAGATAACAAACCTGCGGGAGGAGGATGCCCCCCTCCCTTCTGTTATCAAAACGGCCCCGCCTTTCTCGGAGGAGCCGCAGAACAGACGGTTCACAGACGCCTCTGCAAAGAGGGGGGGAAAACAGTGGGAAAAACAACCACGGTGCCCGGTATTGTACCGGCCTGACAAATGGCAATCCTAACTCCTTTTTTTTGGCCCTTTTGGAAATGAAAACACAACTTATTTCCAACTCCCAAAGTTTGCAGCTGGACCGTTTGCTAACGGTGCCAAACCAAAAAGGGACATTATTGGGTTTGCGGACATACCGCTTACAAGCAACTACCAGCAAAGCGGTCTGGGATTTGCTATGTGGGAATTATCCGACCTCTATTTTTCCTTCTTCCTGTGTCAGGTTGTCCTCAATTGGGAATAAGACGGTATGATAATCTGGGGGACACGAGGATTACCCGCAAGAAGCGATCTCTTGGGATTAACATAGGTGGAAGGCAAAAGCGGGGAGAAAAGGAGCGGCCCCGTGAAAGAATAATTCTGCATTATGGGCCTGCTATTCGGAACCCCTACGAACCCATATCCGGAGCAGGTAACCAATTTATAATCTGAACCGCATCATTCGATTGCAAGCAGTTTTGGAAATTATTTCCAAGAAAAGTACTAATGCTATAGATCTTTTAACTCGACAATCCCAACAGATGCGCACCGCAATCCTTCAGCGCCGCACGGTTTCGGATCATTTGCCGGCCGAAGAAGGAGGAGTATGCGGTAAATTAAATGTCTCTAATTGTTGTTTGGAAATTGATAATGTAGGTGAGGCTGTTTATGAACTAACCAGAGATATTAGCCCACATTTCCGTTCAAACCTGGAATGGCTGGAATGGCAATTTACGGTCCCGGCTACCATAAACTATGGGTAAAACGGCTTTTGTTTTATCTGCTATATGCATTTGCCGCTTTGACGTTCCCGCCTCGTGCTATCCCACGCTCTATACGTCTAATCCAAAGCATCGTAAGCGCTGCGCAAACGATTACCGTAACCTCATCCGATGTAAAACCGATGGGGTTCATAACTCTGACCAAGAATTCAAGCACGGAGATAAACTTTTCCCTGAATATCTTCTTTTTCAAAGCCATTTTGGATCCACACTAGGTGCGACGGGCCCAAAACAAGCACGTGCCCTAGGTTAGGGGCGCGGACGTGTATTTTCTTACCGCATACGCAGACCCCGACCTCAACGAGCAAAGATCGTGCGGCCGATAGCTCCCGTTAAGGCCACAATCGCCCGCTTCGTCTTTTCAAAAAACTCATCCTAACGGATCACGTGTATGCGCTTGTACCAATTTTCTTTGCAGCCTTAAACTTCTTCGCTATCGCTTCATTTGTTCTCGTAATAATTGTTTTCTGTGGGACCTTTAAACAATGGGACAAACATCTAGCAAAGGCCACCTGGTTAGTTAACACCAGAGGATCTGTTAGCCGTCCTGGCCCTGCCCAAACAAAACCCCTGCCTGATGTGGGAGGAGATAAGGTCCCTGTAGTGCACACCGGGAGGTGGTTGGGGAAGGCAGTGTGGATAGCTCGACCCTTGGGATAAGGCAAACCCATTCGTGGGATTGTCTTTGCTCAAGGACCTGGATATCCCTGGTGGGTAATGCGGGAGGATGGTGAGACCCAATGTGTACCTCAAGGAGATATAACCTTGGCAGAAAGATAATCTGGAATGTGAGTTGTATGTTGCAGGAAAAGATGCTGTAGGAAGGAGATGGAATAAAAGAAAGTGAATTTGGTGAAGGACCAGATGAGTACAGCAAGGACCAAGATCTAGCCGGTGTTGGTGCCCAACAATCAGACCTACTGCTTCTATCAAGAACATCCACCTTGACGGATGAGACCCAAGTCATCGAGTGAAGGAATCTCATGGAATAAGGAACTATCTGTTAAAGGACTGGGGATAGTAGTTGATGATAATGTATTGGTTCGGTTTAGAGATGGCTTAAGTATGTATTATGTGGGGCTTGAGCATGACGCAAATGGTATGGAATAAGGGGTGGAGATTGTAGTGGGTCTGGCTGAGCTGCTTTTCCCCAGCCAGCCCTCACGCTGTAGTACTGGGAGCTGAAGGGTGTTGATAACACACCCGTGTTATGACTGCCAGTGCTCACACGGCACCAGAGGATGGGGGGCAGGATGGGGGAGAAGATACAGCCAACCTGAGCTGACCAGTGGGATATTCCATACCATGTGACGTCAGCTCAACTATAAAGGGAGAGGGCAGGAGGAAGATAGGGGGGGCATTCTGCTTTGTCCTCCAAGCGGCTGCTACGTGTTCCCGGAGCCCTGCTTCCTGGACTCGGCCCGACATCGCCTGTGAACGGGAAGTAGAAAATAACATCTTGTCTATCATAACCCACACCCCTGTGCTTTGCGTCTCATTCTCTCCCTGCGTGCCGTGCTGAAGGGGGTCGGGGGGAGCGATAGAAGGGCTTGGTGGGCACCCGGTGCCGTGCCGGGGTCAACCCACCACACCCTGTCAATGTACCCTCCATAAATGTCCATGTGGACAATCATCTCCTTCATCTGATGCCTCTCGAATAGAAACAGATGCGTAGCTAAGGTAAAATGAATTGTTAAGTAATTGTTAGAAGATTGTTGAACTGTTATTATTGAAAATATTGTTGAAGTTATTGTTAATTGGAAAAATATTAGTAGTTGTTTCTATCCCTTTTCCTCTTTTCTCTCTTTCTCTATCTCTCTTTCTCTATCTCTCTCTTCTGCCACCACGGAGAATCCTCTCCGAAACAGCAATGTAGAGTCAGGGGGTGGCAGCAGAGACGGTTACGAGGGCGGCGTAGCGTGCGCCTCAACATCGCCGTATCGGCGTGAACGGACCGCAAACCGCAAACTCGATGACTGTTTGTGCGAGGCAACGACAAAGCGACCTCGCTCTATCAGCGGGGACAGGCTCCAAACCACGAACCGGCACACGGCTCGTCAGAAATGGCGCCTTTATCGGTGCGGAAAGCCGCAACCCCACCCCTACGCGTGAGCCCAGACCCAGGGCCCGGAAGACCGAGGGGTCTGGAGACCCCCGAAACCCAACCGAGGCCCCTCAGAGATGGGGCCGGGCATACGTATCACCGCCAGGCTCTAGGTGCGGATAAGCGGGACGGTCCCCGATAAAAGAGCAGGAGCCACGAACAGGAAATGGAACGTTCTCCCACCGGACCCGAAAGCACATCGGACCGACGGGACGCCGCAGATCCGCGGTAGTAGCTATCGCAACTGACTCTTATCTTCCTTCCTTTCCTTTCTCTCTTTCTCTCTCTGCTTTGCAAACTTTTGTCGGGCAAATAAAGTCCCTTGGCACTTTGAGTCCGTTTCGAGTCAAACAAATATGTACAAAATCTTGCTCCGGTTTATGACCGGCACACGACACAGCCCGACGTGAAAAAGTCTCAAACGTCGAAGGATCGCTCCCAGGAGAAAGCCGCTAGCTCCTACTTCTTATGCTTGCCCCACCCTACTGCTGCCAGCCCACTCAGAGGTCCAAGGACTATGGACCTGACACCTTTAGGCTACAGAAGAGGCGGTTCTGGAAAAAGAAGCCTAGATTTTTTTTCCACGCGGCCGATTCAGTAATCGCAAACGTCAAACGATTGCTCCCAAAAGAAAGCTGCTAGCCCTGACTTCTTACGGTTGCCCCAACCTACTCCTGGCAGCCCATTCACAGCTCCAAAGACTATGGACCTGACACCTTTACTTTAGGCTACAGAAGAGGTTGTTGTCAAAAATAAGCCTTAATTTTTTTATCATCATTTTAATTTTCTGCCTCCCACCCCATTTGGCCTCTACTCCTTCTTTGCCTCCTACCGCCTTCTGGCCTCCCACCCTTCCCCTGTTTCTAATCCCTCTTCTTCTCCAACCTCCTTCCATTCCTCCACCGTATCTCGGCCTCCCACCCCCTCTCGGCATCCCACCGTCTTTTGGCCTCCGCCACCTTTCTCGCTTACCACCCCTTCTGGCTTCCCGTCCCGTCTCAGCCTTCCACCTATTTGCATCTTACCCCCTTCTGGCCTTCCACCCACTTGTAGCTTCATAGCCCCTTTTGTCTTTCCCCCCTTCTTGGCCTTAAACCGTCTCCCAGCATCCCACCTCCTTACAGCTTTCTGAGGTCTCCGTTTTGTTTCCCTCTTCTAGAATGGATTTATTTGGTGATCGATAACCTGTGACGTTTATCGTCAACTCGGACTTCATCTGACATTTGCAATAGAAATCAACGGACTTTGCCTATTTTTATTAGCAGACATCTTGCAGCGGTTTTTCTAGAAGTCAATCCGTTTTGTGACTCCCTATAAACGTAAGAGTGAAACATCTGTCGACGATAACACGGTCAAGCGTCTCTAACACGTTTGCGCTCAGGTTTTCCAAGATCTCGGCAAGGAGTATTCCATCTCGGAGTCGAAGGCGGGAGAAAATCAAGGTTTTCTCGGCCTTGGATCGTAATAACATTTCAATGGCTCACACGCCCCGTCGATCACCTTTCCGACGCCTCGCTCCATTCTCCTCCCCTTTCTACCCTGGTTTTGCAACGCACAAGTCGAGAAACATCCGTTATAAAGACAGCTAACGTCAGCGCAGCCGTTTCAAGAGGTAGAGACCTTACCGCTTCGGAGCTGTGAAACGCTCGGCCCTCCACGCTAGAAAAACAGAAAACCTAACGAAGGCGCTTCATCTCTAGTCTAAATCGGCCGCGGGAGCGGGAGGAGGAAGGCGGTAAACATTCAAGCTGTGCCCGTGACCGTTAACCGATAGAAGAGGTCTTCTCGTACCGTCCTTACGGCCAATGTTCTCCTCCGCATTCTATGGGATCAAGCGACAGCACAGAAGGCTAAGCTAGCATTCCTTTCACTTTAACCAGGTTTTCCAGATTTCAGACCGCCGTTGGAGACTATCGCTTCAGAGTCAGTGTTAAAATAGGAGTATGCGATCTGAACTCAAAGCAGATCCTAGTCAAAGTCTTCCTAAAGAAATCTTAGAAACTTGGCCTCCCACCCCCTCTCCAACTCCAAGCCCATTCGGCCTTGTCGTTCAGCGGATGGTGTTTTTTTGTAGGTACTTTGGTGGAAATTGAATTATTTCATAGAGCTTTAATTTTTTTTTTGTTGTCATGCATACTTGTTAAGTGAATTTTGTAATTTAGAACTTCAATAAGTCTGTTATGGGAGTTGGGGAGACCTTCAAGGCGACACCACATCATCAATCCTTTCTAGTAACCTTATTTTGTCATTCAAATGTTTTCAACAAGAGATCTTCCCGGGCTCTAGTTTGATTTTGCCCTCCCATCGTACCCGAAATCTAGTTCCAGACAGCATTTGGTAGCAGGCCGGCGTCTTTAAAAGCGCCAGTTCACCCTACAGTACTTTAAGACTTCTATCAGAAGGTCTAGCACATCAATGTCAATAAGAACGTCAGTTACTGTTTTTTTTTTTTTTTTAATACCCTGGAAAAATCAGGCTTGTTTACTTACTCCATCCTATTGCCGGTGTAATACCCACGGTAGTAATTTATAAGCAGTTACTGCGCTTTTGAGAAAGAGTCACCGGCTTCCTAGAGAACCGCTCGCCCATACATTCAAGGCAAAGAAGAAAAGGGAGGGCTGTTTCTTTGGCCGCCTTTGTAGTTCTGGTGGTTTGCCCCGCCCCCTTCCCAGGGGATTGTGGGGAGGGTGGTGGGCGGGGCCTGGGGGGTATATGAGCCACAGCCTCTGCCTAGGGAGCTCATTCAGTTCTCAGCTTTCCTAGGGGTCCGATCTCCGCAGCTCTTCAGGCTAACGGGATCTTTCGAGTTGTCCGGGAGGATCTGGTTAGAAGAGCCTGTTTGAGATAAGAATTTTGGGACCGTTGAAGGTTCTTTTGCACAGGTACTCCAAAGGACTGGTTTTTTTTCCAGTCAGTATCATATTGCTGTGAGTTTAGAGGAGAGCAAGATGGTTCAATAGCTTATGTTTTTGTCGGTTTTATTCTAGGTATTTGGCTTTTTCCTGGAATTCCTGACTCGGCTGAAGAAGGAACTGTGGCTTAGTTTTTTTTTTCCCAGTTCTTCTGTCTTTTAGGTAAGTTGGTGACATTGGTTTTCTAAATTGACCTAATGGTGAGATTAGTTCCTAGGGGTCAAGGCGAGCATCTCGAGCGAGTCCCCGCAATCGCAACCCCGGCGACATCTCCTAAACAGAACTGTAGTCTCTCTGGGTTTTGAGTATCTAAAGTAATGAGGGATCCGATCCCGCAACGGGGTCAGGTAGGCAGACAGCCTCGTTCTACGTTAGCGAGAGAGCATCGGGGAAGAGGTTTGCGAGCAAAATGACGTCTGTTTCCGTATACGCAGGTAACGAACCCACCGGACACGGGAGCATCCCGACTAGCCGAGAAACATCGATTCGACGACGGAGTCGGGCACGCGATACTCCGAAAGCTAAGTGGCGGGAGGGGGTGAGGTTGGGAATTGTCAAAGGGGGTTTTAAAGTCAGGCGAGAGGAGAAGGCTGAGCAGGAACAGGCCTCTTAAGGCATGCAAAGGAATAAGGTTCCCTTTTGCCACCGGGACTACGCGGGCAGGGCCGGTCCACCCCGAGAGCGCCTCGCGTCATCCGTCTCTCGCGTTTCGGAGCTCTTTCGGGTTCCCGCGTACTCGCGGCTCTCCGCGCTCGCCGAAAGCGTCTCGTACCGGGGCCGCGATCCGTAGGGTCTCGAACTTTCACGTTCATCGGCATAGCGCCAGTCGAGCGTGTTTTTCTCACGTGGCAAATGCGAAACCGGCGTCTCTGTTAGGAAGCTTCCGGACCGTTCTCTGCGGCAGCATCGTTCCGGGCTGCATCGGCAGCTCTGTTTTCTAGCGGTCCCTTTTCAAGGGATGGGATTTCTCTCCTTTGATATTTATGTTCTTAAGTCTCAAAGCCAGGCATCATGTTTTCACGGGCTGTAACGTCTTCCCCGCATCCTTACTCTTTACGTCTTGCTGGCCAGCTACTCGTTCATCCATCATCTCAGGTTCTTCAGCAACCTCTTGTAATTGAGCATTTTATTTGGCGGTCTTCCGTCGCTATGACGGCATCCTCTCGCTCGACCGGAGCGGCCGCGTAGACCTTCATCTCGCAGGGTCTCCGGTCAGGGAGTCGCTTTTCGCGTCATATCGCCCGCAGTCCCCGCGCTCTCGGCTCCGCCCTGCCCCGCCTAGGGATGTAGTCTCGGGGATAAGCAGAGTCGCTCTAAGAATCCGTAGTCGATGCGTCGATCTGGGACCTCCACGCTGTGGCGTCGCATTCCTCTAAGGCCAAGTTGGAGTAGGCAAGGGGTGGGGGGGTGGGGAATTTAACGTTTGCGCCATTTTTCACAGTAGGGCGCGCTCGGGTTTTAGCCGCTCTTCCTAAATGAATGTCAGATTTCTGTCTCGGTTCATGCTTCATTAGCATCTAGGTGATTTATGCCACGAAATTTTTTTTTTCTCAGATGCACGTGGAGCACGCGTTCTCTCAGAACCGGCAGCAGAGGAGATGAGTCAAGCACGCTCAGGAGGCGGGCGGGCGCACGGTATCGGAGGGGAGACGATGGCCATTTGCGTAACTTCTTTCACCATTTTGTTTTTTTATTATTTTGCAGGCGGAAAGCGGGATCTCGGCGCCAAAGGCTACTCGGGCAAGGTGACTAGGGAGATCCAGCGGCCGTTGTTTTTGAGGCGTGTCCTCGGCAGAAGTTTAAAGCGGACCTCGCTAGAGTTTCGCACGTCATACCGGAACGTCTCCGCGGCGGCCCGAAACCGGGGCGCGAGGAGGAGAGAGAGCCCCAGGTAAAGGAGGTGGAGATGGGAGTCTCTGAGGCCGGGACTTGTTTTTCAGCGGTATTTCTCTGTGTCTGGTGTTATTCACAGTAGATTTTGAGAGGAGGCCCAGAGGGACGTCGGCCCACACGGAGGAGCGGCCGGAGAAGGCGACGCAGTTTCGGCCCGGGTCGACGGCTACGAGCGAAGTATTTGTCACAGGGTTTCAACATTGAAACGTGTCTTTGCTTTTATCTGTGCCATGCAGTCTTGGAACTGGATGATATTAGAGGTGAGATGGGGCAGTAGGGAGGAGGATCACAGGGTCGGCGTTCGTCCGGTAGTATCTGACCCTCCGCGTTCGCTTTCGGTGTTTTTGCAGATGCCGCAAGCCAGCCTGGGCGCCTAGAGCCATATACGGAGGAGCGGTTTAAGAAGGTGATGCGGCTGTGGGCAGGTCTGGTATCTGAGATCAATGTGAAGAGACAGCCGGGTTAAGAAATTATCTCTTTGTTTTACAGGTGTCGTACAGGCCTCCAAATCTGGCGTTAGGGTGAGCCAGGGTAACGCGGTCTGTTTGATTACATCCTTGCGTTGGCTCTAGACGATGTTCCTAAAGAGAGTAAGTAGCTCTGGGATTGTTATGTTTTGCTCTGTGTATGTGTAACTGGATTGACTTGCTTTTGTGGTTTTTTTCTGTCTTTTTTAGATGCCGATGGTGAAGAGATTCTCTAAGGAGCTCCAGAGGAGATGAGCAGAGGCGTACGAGAAGCAGGGTCGGTGTCTGTCAGCAATGTGCACGGCGGCTCCGAGTTTCCTACGGGGACGTTTGTTTGCGTTTTTTCGTGTAGGCGCAAAGCGACGAGGAACGCGGCACGTCGGCTCCGGAGGTTCCTCGAGGGAGGAGAACGATGACAAGCGAGGTCAAGTAGCTGTTATTTTGCACACGTTGCATTCCCTGACAAGCTCTAACTCTCTCCGTTTGTGTTTTGCAGCTCGTACGCGGGCCTCCGTGCGGCAGCCGGAAACGCAGAAGCAGGGAGGGGTACACGGATGACTTTGAGGATGGCTTTGGAACCCCAGCCTTCTGAAAGCTAAGTTGAGAGAATAAGGGTGGGGAGGGGTTAAGGTTGGGAGTTACAGGGAGGGGCATTACCCTTAACTCAGCAGAGGCGTTTCTTTGCGAATGCCGGCAGGGCGACTCGTTTACCTCTCGAGGGAAAGAGGACGCACGCAGGCAGGGCGGCTCCGGCAGGAGCGTGCATAGGCACGTTATCGGAGTCCGCGTTTCTCACAGAAGATAGCCTTCGGGTCTCGACGTCGTCATCGGTACACGTGCCAAAGGAGCGCGGTACTTAACCGGCACCGCGAATAGGTTCTCGAATGCATCTAGCCATCGCGAAGCTCGGCGGTCGGCCGCATCTTTTCTCATCTAACGCGGCGGAAGCGCGTATCGGTCTCGAGTCTCGGAAATCGCGCATCCGCCGTCTTTTTTGCGTCGCCGTTCCCGGCCTCTGCGGCCGCTCTCTTTTCTTGAGGTGTTTTTTGTAGGGAGCGGGGCTTTTTCCCGCTGCCTCACCATCTTAGATCTTGAAGCGTATGTTCTTGGAGACCCATGAAATCTCAGACTCGGTCACGAGTTCTTGTCATAGGCCAGGGTATTCTACTTCCTCTTATGGCTCCCACGGAGCCTCATCACATCGCTGTGTTGTCTATACAGGTGTTCTTTGCAGCCAGTTTGTTCTTTCCTGCCAACCTGTCTCGTTTGGCAGTCATCCTTTTATTCTGAGAGTTTACTCTCATACTCGAGCATGTTGCGTGCGTGTCTGCACGTAGCATCCACGCCAGGAGTCAGAGCCGCCCCGCCCGCGTGCGTCCCATCCAGTCGATCCCTTATGTTGCAATGCGTAGACCTGATTTCTGCACTGACTTTGTATGTCACGGGATGGCTACCTTAGTCCATCCCATTGGGTAACGCCCAGCCCATATAGCTGCGGAAGTGTCTTTGAGCACAAAAGGAGCACATCACGATACGCCAGTGGGGTGGCTCAAGGTACTTCTGTATTTCACAGCACCTTTTCCGGTTTTGCAGGCACCCGGTACCGAGCATCTCGCAGCTATCGACCCATTTGGGTAGGATGGAGCAGTGCTGTGCTTTGGACATACAGGGTGAGTGAGTTCCAGGATCGAGTCCACAATGGTGGTGGTGGGTGTTGTTTGTGGTGTGTGTGTGTGTGAGAGACTAGGGATGATTGCAATTAACTTTTCCTTGCAGGTTGTCTTTTGAGTTGCAGTGTTTTGCAACTCCTTTAAAATGTTAGAATAAAAAAAACCCCAGCTGGGGGATTTTTTTTTTTCCCTCAGCTGGGGTTTTTTTTTCCCCGGTCCCGGTCGGTCTGCGAGGCGACGTTCATGACCAATGTTTGGTCATAGACCGTACCGGGCTGGGGTTTTGTCAGGCAGGGTGATATTTTGTTCCGGCCCCTCGGGAATTACATTCCCAGGGTGCACCCTGATGAGTGGTGGATAAGGAATGGCGATGCTGTTTGTGGTGGGGGGCGTGTGTGTGTGTGTGTGTATGATTGCATTTAACTTTTTCCTTTCAGGTTGTCTTTTGAGTTGCAGTGTTTTGCAACTCCTTTAA
>JANVCC010009504.1:0-35010 GCA_025345505.1 Todiramphus chloris collaris
AAATTGTTTTTCTTTCGAGTCACTTCATAGAGAGGTTTTACAATCTGGCTGTAACCAGGAATGTGCATTCTCCAGAAACCCACAGCACCAAAGAAGGTTTGTGTTTCCTTTTTGTTAGTTGGTGGGGACATTGCTGTTATTCTGTTAACCACATCCATCGGGATCTGGCGATGCCTGTCTTGCCATTTGATTCCCAAAAACTGTACCTCTCGTGCAGGTCCCTTGACCTTGATTCTTTTTATGGCAAAACCAGCGTCTAGAAGGATTTCAATTATTTTCTTACCTTCCTCAAAAGGAAGATGAACCATTCCAGTGGCAATTGACACCTTTTGATCCTCAACTCTCATCTTACCCACAATGGCAGACTCCTCTGAAAGGTTAGGCAGGAGTCAGCTGTTTCTTTTCCTCAGTCTCTACAGCTGCTATACCAAAGTCCCATCGATACCCTTTTGGGTCCTGAGAATACCCTTTCTTGAGGAAGTCTATGCCAAGGATGCACGGGGCATCTGGACCAGTCACTATACGGTGCTTTTGAGATGCGGAAAACAAACTCTACAACCCATAAAAGGTTATAAAGCAGGTATGTTTATTACGGCGCCGGGTGCAAGGGGGATCGTTCCTCCTAACTTGCACACCGAAGTGTCCATCGAGCAGGTATTTATTACACCAAAGTATGCATATTTAACAGAGTTAGTTACATATTCATGATATGGGGTTGGATTATTATAATCAGTTCCGGGAACTTATTATCATAGTCCTCCTCCCTTTGGCGCTTCCGCAATGCCATCTGGTGGTCGTAGGCTGGGGTCTTCGGGGGTCTTTGGGAGGAAGGCTCTCAGTCTTCCTCGCAGTGTACTTTTCAACTTTTCTCTCAAAATGCAGAGTTGCGATGAGTCAGAGATCACAGGACTGGTGGGAGGCTCTTCTTTATTCCTCCCTGTCTTGGAGTTAGTTTCCCTTATCTACAAGCCATGCAAGATGAGATAAGGCCCATAAAGCTTGTCAAGCCTCAAGGCCTCAACATCCTGCCTCCTGTTTATCTCAGGAAGCCCCAGGATAACAATGGCTGCTCAACTTGCTTCATTATCTTTTAAGCAGAACACTGTCCCCCTCACATCATATGGTCATATGACATCATATGGTATGGACTATCCCACTGGTCAGCTCAGGTTGGCTGTATCTTCTCCCCCATCCTGCCCCCCATCCTCTGGTGCCGTGTGAGCACTGGCAGTCATAACACGGGTGTGTTATCAACACCCTCCAGCTCCCAGTGCTGCAGCATGAGGGCTGGGTGGGGAAAAGCAGCTCAGCTTTTCTGAGCTTTGCTCAGCTAGGCTCGGGTCCTCTTCCAATTTCCTCCTTGGATCATCTGAGGAGGACTCTGTCCGTTCTGCCTTCGATCCCGGTCTGTGTGTTCCTGAACCCGGAACCAGAATCCAGCTCCTGAACACAGCTCCCATCCGCTGCGGAACCCAGTCTGGGACTCCCCCGGTGTCTGCTCCACAGCATCAGTGGTGACAGTGATGTAATTACCCTGATCTAGTCAGAGTGTTCTAGGCATAGAATAGTGATGTTTCAGACTTGTTAGTCCTTCACTATTACAAAGTTTGGGTTTTATCAGGGTTGTTGGGATTTGTTGTTTTTGTTTGTTTGGTTGGTTTTTTTACTTTAATGACTAAATTCATTTCATAAACCAGATCCACCTACAATAAAAATAAGGAATTTAGCACACTTTACTATTGCACAGATTTTCACCATGAGTTTTAAAATTTGAATCAAAACAAAGTTTTGAGAAACTTCTGGTTTTCTGACTTATAAAGGACAGCTAAGAAGTATTAATTCTAATATTCCCTGGAACTTTTAGATCTGAAAACTCACATTGGTTTTGCTATTTCTTAAGCATTTATTGTTTTTGAAATAATGTGTTGATTCCTTGTTTGATTGTACATTACTGTAATTACTACGTGTGTCCATATAACACTTGATTATTAGATTGGTTAATTTCCAGTTAGTTCTGATACTCAAAACTATCAGTTACCTCTGAAGATACTTTAAGGGGTACAGCATCCAAGGCATACGAGAATTTTCAGAAAAACTTTACCAGGACTTTGGGGAGGAAAGCCATCTATGGGATTCTGTTTGCATACAGCTGTCCATCCCATAGGAAGTTGTGGATATCTGCAGTAGAATTGGTGACTAGATTTAGGTTTGGATTGCCAGTAGGAAATGTCAGGCTTGTTCTCTGGCATGGGTATATGAGAATAATATGGCTGTCACTCCATCAGAAAGACATGATGTTCTCACTTCATAGTTTTAGGAGTGAGATTTTTATAGTCTTAGGTGGAATCTCCTTCCGCCTCCTCCTTGCCGCCCCCCCCTGCTTCTTTCTTCCCCTTCTATTAATTTTAAGAAGGAGGTTAAGCAGCCTCAGTGGTGGGTTTTAATACTTTTAGACAAGCATGAGGGTGCTACTTAACCTCATACAACATGAATAGGTGAATTGTACATACAACAGTCCTTGTACTTAACTTTGCAATAACTTTATTGTAAACTTGTTGAGTAGGTATAATCGGGGCGTGTGTGTGTGAGGAGAAAAGCTTGTTCCTAAGAAGTCTGAAGAAATCAAATCAACGATAAATTATTGGTGACTAAGTTCCTAAGTGGGAATGATGTGAATACTTTTCAGGTATAGGAAAGTGGTAATTAGCACATGTGTTGACACAGTGCCTGAGAGCAAATTTGGCTCATGGATCTTTTCTATAGACTTTCTGGTTTTTATCTTGTATGTAAATCAGAGGAATTTTAGTACATACTTAGCCTTTTCATTGATATGTCTTTAAACTCATGAACTGACTCATAGTAGAAGAGAGGCAAATCTATTACTGTTAAATTAGCGACTCTTGTGGTTTTGTTTTGAATAATACAGAATCCAGTCCTATAGCTGTCAAATATAAAGGAGAAGGATTAAACAGTGTTGGCCTGACTGAGAAATAATTGAAATGAATGTAAAATTTCTAGTTGACTTTCATGGCTTTGAATCATAAATTTGTAATGAACATGTAAACTCATAGCCTCCTGTTAGTCAACTACTGTTGAAAATAACCAAGAAGCATTTGCTTTTCTTTCCCCTAGTTGATACAGTACGTGGTGCTGTCTTCTCTTTTAAATCTTAAAATCTGCCAGTGAGAAACACAAGTGGTTTATGTCTAGAAGTTACTGGACTAAATCTAATTAGTTTTTCTAAGTATCGAGTGTTACTAATTTAGTAATATACAACATATAATAATGTTTGAATTACTTTTTCTCTCCCAGTTGTTCTGTTCTCTGGCATAGTTACTAAAACCTAGACTGCCTTTGGAGTTGCATAGTATAGGTGGATGAATGTGGTGCTCAGTTTAGCCTCTGTGTTTAGCCTTTTCATTACAAAATGGGAAGAGGAATATGAATACAAGGGACACCAATGTACCAAATAGGATTGGAGCCCCTTCTGGAACAAGGACATTTTCCTTCAAGATTGAATTTTTATCAGGTGAGGATGAGCGGAATATACCTTCCTCTGTGCCAAATGAGGATCTCGTAGCAACCTGAAGGCTGTCAGAAAAAGCAGCTTCTTTTACTGGCTACAGCAATTGCATCCCCTGCAACCTGTCTGGAGAGTTCAAACAGGTTGTTTGAAGAGATGCTAGTTCAGCTGGATATAATTAAACTGCGGTCGTTGCACAATAATGTAATAGTTCTGTGGAACAAAATAGTTTAACTTTATTGTACAGAACTTTTACTGGGCTATTTGAAATTGCCTAGTAAAAGTTGATTTCCTTTAGAGAAATAGAATATTTAGCAAGTTACACAGAAACCCGATAGCTTTTATTCTTTGTCTTCACAAGCTCCAAACCCTTAGGATCATAAAATAATTTAGGTTGGAAAGGACCTCTGAAGTTCCTCTGGTCCAATCCCCCAACTCAAAGCAAAACCAACTTGGATCAGGTTGTTGAAGGCTTTATCCTTATGAATAGTAACAACGTGCCACCATTTCCTTAAACCCTTTTTTTTTTTTTTTAATTTTTCCTGTTTCTGGTGGACCACATTAAGTAACTTTGTCTTCAGTATTATTCTCTGGGCAAATGTTCTACTTAATTAAACATCAAATGAAATCTTTCTAGTTTTTATATTGACGTGTCCCTCAATATATTAAGTTGTATACCCTTACAACATGGGGTTTTGAATAATTTTGAAGAATCTGCATTTTTCCCCACACATTCTTCACAGGTTGTGAAATTAATGTCAGTACTTGATTTTCAACAATGTGCATTTCTCTTTCTCCACAGTTCATATCCAGGACTTTTATCTTTCACAGATCCATGTTGCTTCACAGTACAGGAGAGACTGAAGCATTTTGAAGACAAAGTAAAGGATATCCCCTCATTAAGGGAGGGATGGTGGGGAGAGGGAGAACATAATTACAAACCTTATAAATGTATTTATGTCCATTGAGTAAAGAAAAAGTGGTTTATCATTTTTAGCTCAATCTTTCATTATGGTAGATATATTTTAAACCTTTTTCATGGTAAATAGTAGATCAGTTGAGAATTCTGATATCCTGTTTGTTACCCTTATGTCTTGAACCACTAATTGTAAGTCAGTTCTTTGGGAATCCTTATTCAGGCTCCTGCTTGCACTTCTGAGATCTCGTATGAGATACTTATCACAATCTTTTGTATAGTGAGACAAAGTGAATTATTTGTACTGTGTTAGTTACTAGTTACATCACAAAGTATGTTGCTTCCTATGCTATTCCTCTCGTATACTAGCATTGCAATCATGCAGAACAGCATTGACTTTAGAGACTGTTACATACATTCATTTTTGAATGGATAAAATTAGCAGCCTTCTGTTCCATCAGCAGGAGCATAAACACTGATAAAGTGATATTGTTCTAGCTCCTCCTTTCTTTAGGGACCAGGTGTGTTTATTGTCTGGTTTTTAACCTCAGTAGCTACAAATGAATGCATTACTTTTTCAATAGTTTAATTTCATGCCTTGTAGTTTTTCATCCATTACCAAGAGATACAAATTTGCTGACTTTAAAAGATCAGTTTTCCTGGATATATTTTATGCATGGGAACACTACACTGTATTGTTTATCTGTATCTTTCCCCCCTTGTAGTGGGTCTGGCTGAGCTGCTTTTCCCCACCCAGCCCTCATGCTGCAGCACTGGGAGCTGGAGGGTATTGATAACACACCCGTGTTATGACTGCCAGTGCTCACACGGCACCAGAGGATGGGGGAGAGGATACAGCCGACCTGAGCTGACCAGTGGGCTATTCCATACCATATGACGTCAGCTCAACTATAAAGGGAGAGGGCAGGAGGAGGATGGGGGGGCATTCGGCTTTGTCCTCCAAGCGGCTGCTACGTGTTCCTGGAGCCCTGCTTCCTGGACTCGGCCCGACATCGCCTGCGGACGGGAAGTAGAGAATAACATCTTATCTATCATAACCCACGGCTCTTTGCGTCTTATTCTCTCCCTGCGTGCCGTGCTGAAGGGGGTCGGGGGGGGGAGTGATAGAAGGGCTTGGTGGGCACCTGGTGCCGTGCCAGGGTCAACCCACCACACCCCTCCTGCATATTTTGGAGCACTTTGCACTCTATGTAAGTGCAAAATACTTTGTTTCCAATTTTCAATTATTTTTCCTTCTACAGTTCGTATATCTGCAACACAGTTTGTGTGCACATCAGTAAAGGGTGTTGAGCCTCAGTTTGGTAGTTTTATTCTTAACAGGTATACTTACTTGTTAGTTTGTTAGTTAATCTTACATTCAACTTGGCAAACTGATTTCTTTTTAATCTGTCTTTTGTTGTGTTTTGCTGGAAGATTCCAATGTCTATAAAAACATGTTGCCTAGTTCTTAAGATGATAGGACTACTGGACCTTTCTGATGCACAGAAGTTTATGCTCTAAAAATGTTTAAGTGAGCTGTGTAATAAAGATCACTGTTGAGTATGCATAGCATCATGAGTTATTCAAGACTAAGGGCGACGTGGTTACTTGTGGAGATAGTAAGTGTAACAACTTTTAGGTTCCTTTTAAATAGCTGCTATATCCTTTCGCTGCTATAGGCTTCTTCCTTTGAAGATGGATATGATGGCTATCTGACTTTGGCAGAGTATGTACAAGACTTCCTAAATCACCTTGCCGAGCAACCAGGTTGTTTTGAAACTGAAATAGAGCAGTTTGCAGAAACACTGAATGGCTGGATCACTGCAGATGAAACTTTGCAAGAACTTGTTGAACGCATCTATCAGCAGGTAACCTGTGTATTCTGTCTTACAACATGGATATTATGCCTCTGTTACCTAGTGTCCAAGATATGCATACTAGTATTATTTGTTATATCGTTGTACCTACCTATTATTTTAATGGCTTGAATTTTTCTTTTTAGACTGAAATGTATAGGGAAAGATTTTTCTTAGTAAATCAAAATGATAGCTCAAGAGTGGGATACTTGGCTGGTTGATAAATTTCCCCGATTCACTCTGTTTCCTTTGCTGTGTATTTTAATCTCCCAGGTCACATACTAGAGTTGAAAATACAGCAATTAATGAAAGGAGTTATATTTGAATTGCTGAATTTATATAGTAGAGACTGAAGAAACTCTTAAGCAATGTCAGTTGTATATATTTTATCATATCCTACAAAAAAAAAATCTTCGTAATATTTAGATATTTTTCATTCTGTGGTATTCTAAAAAAAAATTATACCTACTGTACACCTCACCCTTTGGGAAATGCTCTTTTACTGTCAGGCTTTGTTTTTCATTGAGAATTATACCTATTGCAGAACAGCGTAATTGGAAAAAAGGAAAGCTAGTCTGCTGGTAACTAGGTCCAATCCCATTGATGGCCATGGAAATGAGGACAGAGACCTTGAACTGAACTCTGTACTAATTGTGGGAGCCATTGGAAAGAACAGTTTAATCTGTGTTGCTAAGCAAATGAGCTGCTGTTGCAGTCTTCTGGGTTTGCTTCAGAAAATGAAGTCACACTTTTTCTTGCTATTTATTACATTGTATGTCTCACTTTCCTGAGTTACTTTCAAATTCTACCTTGAAGAATGTAGACTTTATTCACGTTTTAAGTGCAGACACTTGCAGAATTTGTTTACTGTGAAATAATCTGGGGTACGTAGAAGCTATGTGACTGGTTGGTTATTGTACAGAACTGTCAAAACTTAGGTTTCTTCTAATAATACAGAATTGATGCACATTTAATTCAAAATGGTTTAGTTAGACATTAAGATTACCTGTGCTGTGTTTGGCAGCATCGTTTTCCCATCCTTTATTTGGACACATGGATAATAGTTAATAGAAGGTAAAAGTATTTCATATAACTTTATTGGAAGAAAAAAAGAGGAATTTATCCTATTTATAGCTTCGTATATGTTAAATAAATTTGCGCTCCTTTAATGTAATTTTTTTTAATGTTGCCTCTCCTTGGTTCCCTGTATTTAAAACAAGTCCAATGTTAGGGTTGAGTGTGCCTTCCTTAATTGAGAAGCATTGAGTGTTATCAGTCTGAAATATAACAGTTTGTCCTGGTTTGAGTGAGAACAGAACTAATCCTGTTCAGTGATTTTACTTTTCAGCACAGTTCTTTTAACCAACTGCGCTGTCTGAAGGCAGCAGCCTGTTCTCACAGACAGTGTCTGCTTCTAGCAGTGATAACACCCCACGGTTAGAGTTCCTACCAAGGATTGGTGTGCAGACCAAGGCCACTGCTGGATCTTGTGTGCCACGTTGGGGGGTGCAGAAAAGTGAAAGGCTGCACCTGCAGGGAGGAGCGGGCAGGACAGGTGACCCCAAACTGACCAACGAGGGATTCCAGCCCATACACGTCATATTCGGCATAGAGCTGAGGGATCCGAAGGGTCTCTGGGCTCTTCTCCCCTCTTGGACTGCTTGGCCAGCTTTGCTCGGCTTGGCTCGGGTCCTCTTTCGGTTCCTTCCTTGGAGCACCCAAGGAGGACTCTGTCCATTCTGCCTTCGATCCCAATCGGTGTGTTCCTGAACCCGGTACCGGAATCTAGCTCCTGAACACAGCTTCCATCTGCTGCGGGGCCCAGTCTGGGACTGCCCCCCCAGTGCCTGCTCCACAGCATCAGTGGTGATGGTGATGTAATTACCATCGGGGGGTTGGGTTTGATACTGATTTTGTATATATTTGTATATATTCCATTTTTATTATGATTATTATAATCTTCATTAAAGCTGTCCTAGTTTCCTTTTCTACTCGCTAAGTCTCTCTCCCTGATTCCCTTTCTCTTCCCCTTTGGGGAGGGAGGGGGGTTAACAGAGAGCGTCTGCTATAGGTCTAAGGGGCCGCCCTGACCCTAAACCGTGACACAGTTTTATGTGAAAAATAAAACTTAGCTCAGCGCAAAATGCTGTCCTAGCATCCAAAAGCGAATCATAGAATCATAGAATGTTAGGGGCTGGAAGGGACCTCTAGAGATCATTGAGTCCAACCCCACTGCCAAAGCAGGATCACCTAGGGCATGCCGCACAGGAATGCATCCAGGTGGGGTTTGGAAGTCTCCAGAGAAGGAGACTCCACAACCTCTCTGGGCAGCCTGTTCCACTGTTCTGTCACCCTTACAGTAAAGAAGTTTATCCTCATGTTGAGGTGGAACCTTCTATGCTCAAGTTTATACCCATTATTCCTTGTCCTATTACTGGGCACTACAGAAAAGAGATTGGCTCCTTCCATTTGACACCCACCCCTCAGATATTTATAGACATTAATAATATCCCCTCTTCGTCTTCTCCTCTCAAGACTAAACAGCCCCAGTTCTTTCAGTCTTTCTTCATAGGGGAGATGCTCAAGTCCCTTAATCATCCTTGTAACTCTCCGTTGGACTCTCTCCAGTAGATCCTTGTCTCTCTTAAATGGGGGAGCCCAAAACTGGATACACTATTCCAGGTGTGGTCTTGCTAGGGCAGAGTAGAGGGGGAGGAGAATCTCCCTAGACCTGCTGGACCCAGTTTTCTTAATGCAACCCAGGATACCATTGGCCTTCCTGGCCCCAAGGGCACATTTCTGTCCTATGGATAACTTACTATCCACTGGGACTCCAAGGTCTTTCTTTGTGATGCTGCTTTCCAACAGGACGACCCCTAACCTGTACTGGTGCCTGGTGTTATTCCTCCCCAGATGCAGGACTCTACACTTGTCCTTATTGAACTTCACGAGGTTCACGTTCGCCCAGCTCTCCAGCCTGTCCAGATCTCGTTGGATAGCAGCACAGCCTTCTGGTGTGTCAGTCACCCCTCCCAGTTTCATATAATCAGCGAACTTGCGGAGGGTGCACTCTATCCCCTCGTCCAGGTCGTTGATGAAGATATTGACAAAAACTGAACCCAGTACTGATCCCTGGGGAACACCACTGGCCACAGGCCTCCAACTTGACTCTGCACTGCTGATCACAACCCTCTGAACTCTGTTGTTGAGCCAGTTTTCAATCCACCTCACAGACCAATTGTCTATGCCACATTTCTTGAGTTTTTCTATGAGGATGTTATGGGAGACAGCATCAAAAGCCTTACTGAAGTCAAGGTATATGACATCCACTGCTCTCCCATTTGGTCATGGCTTTGTAGAAGGATATCAGATTAGTCAAGCAAGATTTCCCTTTGGTAAATCCATGTTGGCTACTCCTGATAACCTTTTCTTCCATGTGGTTAGAGATGGCCTCCAGAATGAGCTGCTCCATCACTTTTCCAGGGATGGAGGTGAGGCTGACTGGTCTGTAGTTGCCTGGATCTTCCCTCTTGCCCTTTTTAATGACTGGAGTGACATTGGCTTTCTTCCAGTCATCAGGCACCTCTCCCGTTCTCCATGATTTTTCAAAAACGATGGAGAGTGGCTCAGCAACAGCATCAGCCAGCTCTCTTGGCACATGTGGATGCACCCCATCGGGGCCCATGGATTTGTGTGTTTTTCAGTTTATCCAAGTGATCTCTAACTCAGTCCTGACTGACTAGCAGAGTGTCTTCCTCTCTCCAGTTCTGCTCTCTTACTTCCAGTGACTGGAGTTCCTGAGGGCTAGTCTTAGGAGTAAAGAGTGAGGCAAAGAAGGCATTCAGCAACTCTGCCATCTCTGCATCCTCTGTTACCTCATTTAGCAGTGGACCCACTTATTCCCTACTCTTCCTTTTCTCATTGATGTATTTGAAAAAGCTCTTCTTGTTCTCTTTCACCTCCATGGCGAGACTAAGTTCCAAGAGAGCCTTGGCCTTTCTTGTTGAGTCTCTACATACTCTAGCAGTATTTCTATAATCCTCTCAATTAACCAGACCCTTTTTCCACATATTGTAAACCTCACTCTTCCATTTGAGTTTTTTAGGAGCTCCTTGCTTATCCATGCACGTCTCCTGCCTCCTCTACTTGATTTCTTTTTTTTTTTTTCTTTAAGGGAATACATTTATCTTGAGCTTGGAGGAGGTAATGTTTGAATATTAACCAGCTCTCTTAGGTCCCCCTACTTTCTAGAGCCCTAGCCCATGGGATACTTCTAAGCAGATTTTTGAAGAGGACAGAGTTAGCCCTCTTAAAGTCCAGGGTAGAAATTTTACTTATTACCCTCCTTCTTTCCCTAATGATATTAAACTCTAACATGTCATGGTCGCTACAGCCAAGACTACCCCCAACCATGACATCTGCAACCAGACCTTCTTTGCTTCTTAATAGAGGGTCCAGCATCACACCTGTCCTTGTTGGTTCTTCAACCACCTGCAGCAGAAAGTTGTCATCAATGCACTGCAGGAACCTTTTGGACTGCTTATGCCTGTCTGTGTGATCTTTCCACCTAATATCAGGGTGATTGAAGTCGCTCATGAGCACCAGGGCATGTGATCTTGAGGCTACTTCCAGCTGCCTGTAGAAGGCCTCACTGACAGCTTCTTCCTGGTTTGGTGGTCTGTAGTAGATGCCCACAACAGTATTACCTGTGTTCGCATGTCCCTTAACTCTTACCCGTAAATTTTCAACACTTTCATCATCTCCCCCTGGGTTAAGCTTAATGCATTCTAGTTGCTTATTCACATAGAGAGCAACTCCACCAGCTTGCCTTGTCAGTCTATCCTTCCTCAAAAGTACATAGTCGTCCATTACCACATTCCAGTTGTGCGAGGTATCCTACACCATGTCTCTGTAATCACGATGAGATCATAGCTCTGCGACCGCACCCAGATTTCTAGTTCACCTTGTTTATATCCCATGCTTCTTGCGCTGGCATACAGACACTTCAGAGATTTAGTAGAGGAGCATCTGTTACTATTGTGGGTATCACACAGTCCACTGTCCCCTACAACCCTTGGGATAGCAATGGAGCTGGTTCACCGTCCCACAAACGTCCAAGGCTTGTCTCCATTGAGCCTGTTTTTTCCCCCTTCCCCCTCCGAATCTAGTTTAAAGCTCTGCCAATGAGCCTGGTCAACTCCTGTGATAGAATCCTTCTCCCCCTTTGAGAGAGATGTACCCCATCAGCCCTCAGCAGGCCTGGCCTCATGTAGATTGACCCATGGTCAAAAAAACCAAAGTCCTGCTGGTGGCACCAGTCTCGAAGCAGATTTTATCTTTGTTGTATGTCAGGGAATAATAATATTTGAGTGTCAGTCAACTATGCTTATTATTCTTCTGTCTTGAGCTTCTGCTCAGGTATTTGTTTCCTTGTCCTGGTTTATCGCAAAACTTCAATTAAAATTGCTGAACTGTGTTTATAAGTATCTGTTTCACTGATGTCTGAACAGGTTTACAGATGCTAGGTTTGTGAAGGAAAAAGGCTAAAATCAAAGAAACCCAAGTCCTATACAGTCTTTCCTTCATCTGAGTATCAGGTATTTTAGCCTGACTGTAAGAATTCATTATCTATCTTCTTGTTCTTCCTAATCCATTTATGTCTTGACAGAGTGAAGCGCCAGCTCTTTTGTTTTCCAAAACTGAACACTCTGACTTCATGGCTTAATAATCTTGATCATTGTCTAGTTAATAGAGTGGATTGTTACTGTTACAGCAACTAAAATCTCTCAAGATACACATTGGTAGACTAGCCTCCATGCTTAGATTGTGACTTTTTTTTGAGTTGGAGATAAACTGGGATTATCAAGCAACAGTAATTCAGGGAAGACAATATTGCACTATAATGATTGGTTATTAAGATTATGTTAGGTGGCTTTCTTTGGTCTCTGTGTGCTATGCCAGGTCTTAATACCCAAAATTGAATTGTTTTGGTACTTGATGCAACCGCAAATACAGACCAACTAATTGGGAAGATGAGGTTTGAAGAAGTTGTGGGCTTTGTGTAGTGTTTTGTTTTGGTGACTTTTTGTTTTATTTTTTGTTTGTTTGTTTGGGGTTTTTTTGTGGTGTGTTTTGGGAGGGGGGAGTTGAGTGCTTTTCTTAGGAAAGAGAAGTGTAATTTAAGTGATGCATTTTGCCTTATAAAAAGGGGACACCTCTTCTAGTCCGAGTAACTGATTGAACCTAAGCACTAAAAAGCTTGTTAGCTATTTGTGGATGTTATCTATCTTGACTTTAGTAAGGCACTTGACACTGTTTCCCACAGCGTTCTATTGGAGAAATTGACTGCTCTTGGCTTGGATGGGCATACACTTTCCTGAGTGAAAAACTTTGGACAAGTCCAAAGGGTTGTGGTCAATGGAGTTAAATCCAGTTGGCTGCCAGTCATGAGTGGTGTCCCCCAGGGCTCAGTACTGGGGCCACTCCTGTTTAACATCTTCATCAGTGATTTGGATGAGGGGCTAGAGTGCACTCTTGGTAAATTTGCAGATGACACCAAGCTGGGTGGAAGTGTGGATCTGCTTGAGGGTAGGGAAGCTCTACAAAGGGATCTAGATAGGCTGGATCACTGGGCCAAGGCCAATTTTATCAGTTTCAATAAGGCCAAATGCCGGGTCCTGCCCTTGGGCCACAACAACCCCCAGCAGCGCTACAGGCTTGGGGAGGAGCGGCTGGAGAGCTGCCTGGCGGAAAAGGACCTGGGGATGTTGATTGACCGCTGCCTGAACATGAGCCAGCAGTGTGCCCAGGTGGCCAAGAAGGCCAATGGCATCCTGGCCTGTATCAGGAATAGTGCGGTCAGCAGGAGCAGGGAGGTGATCATTCCTCTGTACTCAGCTTTGCTGAGGCCGCACCTCGAATACTGTGTCCAGTTTTGGGCCCCTCTCTACAAGAAGGACATTGAGGTGCTGGAGAGGGTACAGAGGCAGGCTACAAAGCTAGTAAAGGGTTTGGAGCATGTCTCTTATGAGGAAAGGCTGATGGATCTGGGGCTGTTTAGCCTTGAGAAAAGAAGACTGAGGGGAGACCTTGTTGCCCTCTACAACTACCTGAAGGGAAGTTGTAGCAAGGTGGGAGTTGGTCTGTTCTCCCTGGTGACAAGCGACAGAGCCTGAAGTGGAACCAGGGGAGGTTCAGGAAGCATTTCTTTCCAGAAAGGGTTGTCAGGCATTGGAATGGCCTGCCCAGGGAGGTGGTGGAGTCACCATCCCTGGAAGTGTTTAAGAGTCAGGTAGATGTTGTGCTGAGGGACATGGTTTAGTGGTTTTGATAGGGCTAGGAGTAAGAGTGGACTTGATGATCTTGAAGGTCTCTTTCAGCTGGAACTATTCTATGATTCTATTTCACATGACTTTTAGTGGAAACTAAAGTTGCTTTGACTATCTTAATTAAATTAATTGTTTCTTCCAAAGATACCTCAGTTCTTTTCAGCGATGTTATGCACATTAGTGTATATTTTCCTCTGCCTGTAGAAGGTAACTAGCTATAATGCATTGACATGCTAATGTCAAGATGCTTTTTTCAAACATGTTAGAAGCAGAAGCATGCAAGCACATCTATAGCGCTGACAGATGATCAAGATGTAAAAGGAATGTTTAAAGATGATAAAGTCAAAGGAGAAGTTTAATGAGTTCTTAGTATCCCTGAAGTTTTTTTTGCAGAGCTGATCGAGTTACCAGAGCCTCTTTTCACTGTAGCTATATCTGAGAAATAATCTCAAATTCAAGTCTTGTTAGAGTTCAAAACATATGAGCAGTAATAAATTACCAAAATAAGGGGATGTTCTGCTTTAAGTTCTAAGAGAGGTTGAATGTAGACACCAATGAATTCACAGTTACTTTTTCCACCTCTCTTGGAATTTTCAAGTATCAGATTTAAAGCAAAATATTTTTCAGACAGTGTATAACTTGTTGAATTTCATTGTCACCAACTGTTTTTACATGGTAAAAGTATAAATGTTCAACAGTAACAATATTTGTTTTAGAAAAAAGGACACATAAGAGATATTAACTGTAATGATACATTTTTAATATCTGAATCAGGGGTTTGCTATTTTTCAATTTGTTGGAGCATGTACAGGAGAAAGTACTTATCTTCAGTTGCCATGTTCTTTTGCTCTTTCCCTGGCCATTCACTGCTGCCAAAAAATAGATTCCAAGGTAAATAACACTTAGATTAAATGAAGGTGATTTTACTTATTTATTTATTCTATTCTAATGCACTCGGCACTCCTTGAGAGAGAGTGTGTCCTATGAAAAACTGTCTTAACGTCCACTGTTTTGTTGGGGTTTTTTTGTATAAGCAGTTTGTAAGTGACTTTCAGACATTCTTTGGTGTAGGTCACAATGGAGAAGTAGAATTGAGGACACGTGGCATAATAGTGGCTGTTTTCTTAAAGCCACAAAATCACAGTATAATGAACTTCTAAGTGCTGAAATACATATAGCAAAGTGTTGTTGAGATACAAAAATTAACATGAGAAATAGTAATTATTAATCTTCTGCTCTTCAATTGTCTAGTCACCTGTTGATAAATACAGTTCTTCAAAAAGCTTTTAAAGATATTTCCTGATAACCAAATCATTACTTCTATGAATAATTTCTTTTTCCACTTTTATTTTGTAAGGCCACATCTTTTCCAAATTTTTCCTACATTGGAGCACGATTGTGTAACTATCTGTCTCACCATCTAACCATTACTCCACAAAGTGGGAACTTCCGACAGTTGTTACTTCAAAGGTCAGTATCAGCATGTCATTTTAAGCCTGTTACTTTCTCAGGTTAAGTGTCCTCTTTTGTATGCAACTTTTAACATAGCATGCAAAGAGGTACATATTTAAAATAGAATTTTAGATTGAGGATTATTAAAGCATATGTACATACAGGATTTGGAATACATACATTTAATTTTTATTTTTTTTTTTTTAATACGGAAGTAAGATTCAATTTGGGGTTCTATAGGCTCTTTTGAACTGGGGCTATTAGACTGATATGGAATTACAGGGTGAATTTGTAAGCTAGTCAACTTTAAAAGTATACTGAATGAACATATATGTACTGTCCTTGTCCTTTGACTCTTGCCAGGACTGATTTAATTGTGGTTTTTTAATTACTTTTCTGACTGTAGTTGCTGTGTAACGTTTATTCATGTTATTTTAATCCTCAGTATTTGTATTCATATCTAAATTATGTTATCTTAATCCTCAGTATTTTAACTCATATCTAAATTCTGTATCATTGTCACTTAAAATGGTGGGTGTGGTGACTGAAGACATGGACCCTGATCTTGGCTGGGACAGAATCAGAGTTGGAATTGGAATCACTTTATTGTTCTAATGAGCTTCCCTAAATACTAACACAGCGATCAACAGAGCCAATCAGCCTTAGGTTCATGGCTTAAAATACTATCAACATTCCTTCCTAGCCAGGCATGTACACAGCCTGGATGTTTGGCAGTCACGAGTTTCTGCTTTCTTAACCATGACCTTCGGCCAGCCTGATATACTTCAAAGCTAACAGTCTAAGGCAAATAGCACAAGCAAATAGCGAGGGGGTCTGTGGAACACGCTGGTTCTGCGCGACGTACAATACAAGCCGTACTGGTCGGATCGCCTTCCACATCTCCCCCTTTTTTGTTTATCTGATCACCGTTAACAATAACATCTGCCATGATCCGGGCTTCAGCTTGTTGCATTCTGTGTACAGATGTCCATATGAACTGCAAAACTAAAAACAGACATAATACCAGAAAAAAACCCCACCGCAATACAGATGAGCAATATCTAAAAATTATGCTAACAGAAACACACAAGGGCACGATGCACACAGCACAATGGACTGGGAATGAAGAAGGACCAGGTTTGCCTGTGTGTTATTTTTGCCCATACTCAGTTGTGAAACATTTTGCATAAAGAGAGGTAATGCTAAACGCCACAACCTTTCATGTATGGGAGAGCTTGCCCCATCATATTTCGAGTCCCCCCCAGTCCACAAGGTATCGTTATTGCCAATGGGTATAGATGTGTCCCACCATGTCAGTGGTCAAAATAATGGTGGTCAAGAATGTGAGCCCAGTAAATATGTGCTCGTACTTGAACTGTAGACATTCCTAATATCCATATAATTAACCAAAACACCTTACCACACGTGGCCATGACTGTTATATATGCTACAAACAATGTACACAAGAAGAGGAGATCCTTGGATATAGTTGTCATATCAATGTTCTGTCTGGATGATCCCTTATTCTGGTCACTCTGTTGCTCCTGCTGGCTCCTTATCCTGTATAGGCACGTTTGGTTGCTGCTCCAGTTCATGATAAGGTTTGATGTTCTTTGCTGGCAGCCAGTGAGGACCTGTAGGAAGAAGAACACAAGCATACCCCCTTCCCCAAGTAATTAGTTCCACTGGCCCCTGCCAATGAGATACCCCAAGGTCCTTATATACCACCTTTGGTTAGTCCTTAAATACAGATTCTGTTCCAAACTGTCTTTCTGCTGCAGACGTAGATAACTGTGAATCAGAACGATTTAAAAAATTAAGCACATATATGGCCTTATCTAATAGTTCTTGGGGAGTACTACCCAGGGGGCTCCGCCTTTTTTGTTTATCCAACATGGCTTTAAGAGTTCCATGCATGCGCTCTATAATGGCCTGACCCATCGGGGAGCGAGGAATGCCAGTCACATGAGTGATTCCCCACTCCTGTAAAAAGGAAGCCATGGGCCGCTAAACACAGGCAGGACCATTGTCCATTTTTATCTGGTCCAGAACACCCATAGAGGCAAGGCACCGTAGCCCCGTAGCCAGTGTCGCTTCACGTCACGTGCCTTTTCACCCGTGTGGGCAGTTACAATGATAAAACCAGAGAAGGTGTCGACAGTGACATGGATGTATCGAAGTCTTCCAAACACTCGCTTGCAATCAGCATTAGCGTTTTCAATAGCAAGCTGAAAAAACAAAACATCAGCAGCTTCCTCTTGCTCTGTCTGCCTGGTTACCGCTGTCTGCAGTCAGTCTAAAAATTGTACATGGGGTTCCTGCGCCCCCTGATGAATGGACGCAAAAGATGCTTCCCGTTGTCCTGAATCTGGAACCTTTTGTAAAGCTTTAATAGCTAGATCTGCCGCTTGCATAAATACGACTGTGGTAGGTTTACCCTGGCTGGGCACCAGGTGCCCACCAAGCCCTTCTATCACTCCCCCCCCAACCCCGTCAGCATGCAGGGAGAGAATAAGACGAAAAGAAAAGAAAAGAACCGTGGGTTATGATAGGTAAAGTTGTTATTCTCTACTTCCCGTCCGCAGGCGATGTCGGGCCGAGTCCAGGAAGCAGGGCTCCAGAACACGTAGCAGTTGCTCGGAGGACAAAGCTGAATGCCCTCCCATCCTCCTCCTGCCCTCTCCCTTTATAGTTGAGCTGACGTCATATGGTATGGAATATCCCACTGGTCAGCTCAGGTCGGCTGTATCCTCTCCCCCATCTTGCCCCCCCAGCCTCTGGTGCCGTGTGAGCACTGGCAGTCATAACACGGGTGTGTTATCAACACCCTCCAGCTCCCAGTGCTGCAGCATGAGGGCTGGATGGGGAAAAGCAGCTCAGCCAGACCCACTACAACGACTCAGGGTAAAGTAGCTTGCACTACTCCTGTAGCGTAATTTCCTTGTCCCAGGAGTTCATTTTCTCCTATCCCTGATCCCGCAGCAAGATTGTCCATGACTTGTAAAGTCACAAGTTCTTTGTATTCCAACATCCACACTGTAAACTGTGCAGGAGACAAAACCATTCGAAGTATTGCTTTCCAATCAGCTGGTGCCAGTACGTAGGACTCCCCTACTGCCTGTACCAAATTAATTGTAAATGAGGCCTGAAGTCCCTATTCACGGATCGATTTCCGAATTTCCTTAATAACCTCATATGGTAAATAAGCATACTCAGGAGCTTGATTAGGCTTATAAATTACAGGCGTCGCTTTCAAAAGAGCAACATCTCCCTTACACAAAGCCTCTATTCTACATTTTTCTAGCAGATGATTCGATTGTAGTGTCACAACAGTCTTAGCAGTCTGTACTGGATCCGGAGAGTATAAAAGCGCAGTCAGGGCAAAGGGAGGAGGCTTCAAAAGTTATATTTGGGAGAGGGATCTTTTACGCTGTGCCCGCAGAATCTCATCCACCATGGGTGCAGAAGCAGCCATAGCTGTAGCAGGAGTTATTGGTGGAAAAAGTTCTGGTTCATCCTTGGGGTCTACCACCCCCGGATCAAATGGATCATCAGGTGCAGGTGAAGCAGAGTTCTGCAATGCAGGCGCAGATACACCAATTTCATCAGGTACAAGACCCAATGTCTCAAAGGATCGAGGTTCAGTCTGTGTCTGTTCCATAGGGAATGGAGGGGGTGCAGTTCTAACGAGCTTCCCTAAATGCTAACACAGTGAGCATCAGAGACAATCAGCCTTAGGTTCATGGATTAAAATATTATCAACATTCCTGCCTAGCCAGGCATGTACACAGCTCCTGCTCATCCAGGATGTTTGGCAGCCACGAGTTTCTGCTTTCTTAACCATGACCTTTGGCCAGCCTGATATACTTCAAAGCTAACAGTCTAAGGCAAATAGCACGAGCGAATAGCGAGGGGGTCTGTGGAACACGCTGGTTCTGCGCGACGTACAATATGAGCCATGCTGGTTGGATCGCCTTCCACAGGTGGGATAAAGAATTTATAAAATAAGTGTAAAGGCATCTAAGACAGTGTGGGCAGCACCCTGAAAGGGGGAAAATGTCCTTCAGAGTATACCTACTTTATTTCTGTTGATGTTTGCCTATGTTAAACTTCCTGGACCTGTATTCTAATACCTAAACTGTGTAACTCTTTTAATTTTTACGTGTTGCAATTTGTTCTATTTCATTTTGCTGTCTCGGATATCTCTGTGCTTGAAAACACAATCATGTAATCATATGTATTCATCTAGAAGGACAAAAATACACATTGTCTTTGTGAAGTCCTCTCCCTTCATAAATCATACTTCCTAGCATTCAGCATTTAACAGTTTTAATGCAGTGAATAAGTTCTTAGCATTCTATAAAATAGGTGGCATGTTATATATGTTGGGATGTCTACAGATTATATGATTTTTGGTTTAATGTTTTTCAGGTGTCGAACAGAGTATGAAAACAGAGATGAAGCTGCCAAAGGAGATGAGACTACTCGGAAACAATTTCATGCCTTTGTGTTGTTCTTAGCTGAACTTTACCTTAATCTAGAGGTAAGAAGAAAGTTGCATGTCAGATGATTCTTCATTAATTTTTGTTGTGTTTAGGTAAAGACTGAAATGGAATATTATTTGAGGTGTGGCTTTTTGAGTTTGGTTTTTGGTTTGTTTTTTTGTTAAAGGGAGAGAGGAATAAAGTAAAAAAAATTTAAAACAGTTTCATTATAATGTGTGTCCAAGAAACAGATAAACAAAAAAGGACAAGATCCTCGTGAGAAATATATAAAGATTTAAAAAAAAAAAAAAAGGGAAGAATTCATAAAAAGAACCAACCATAAACTACCTTTGGAATGAAGTTTTTGGTATTTTCTTTTGTCTAGTAAAACCACCAGATTATTACAGTTAACCAACATAGGAAATATTACAACCTAGCAGAAGCAGATCAGGATCAATAACTCAGTTAATTCAGTACTTGGGGACTATTATCAAATGCTTGAGTGTCACGGTTTAGGGTCAGGGTGGCCCCGTAGACCTATAACAGATGCTCTCTGTTAACCCCCATCCCTCCCCAAAGGGGAAGAGAAAGGGAATAAGGGAGAGAGACTCAGCGATTAGAAAAGGAAACCAGGACAGCTTTAATGAAGATTAAATAAAGAATAATAATAAAAATGGAATATATACAAATATATACAAAACCAGTATCAAACCTGACCTCCCTGATGATAATTACATCACCGTCACCACTGATGCTGTGGAGCAGGCACTGGGGGAGTCCCAGACTGGGCCCTGCAGCAGACAGGAGCAGTGTTCAGGAGCTGGATCCTGGTATTGGATTCGGGAACACACAGACCGGATCAAAGGCAGAACAGACAGAGTCCTCCTTGGGTGCTCCGAGGAAAGAACCAAGCCAAGCCGAGCAAAGCTGGCCAAGCAGTCCAAGAGGGGAGAAGAGCCCAGAGACCCTTCGGATCCCTCAGCTCTATGCCGAATATGACGTGTATGGGCTGGAATCCCTCGTTGGTCAGTTTGGGGTCACCTGTCCTGCCCGCTCCTCCCTGCAGGTGCAGCCTTTCACTTTTCTGCACCCCCCAACGTGGCACACAAGATCCAGCAGTGGCCTTGGTCTGCACACCAATCCTTGGTAGGAACTCTAACCGTGGGGTGTTATCACTGCTAGAAGCAGACACTGTCTGTGAGAACAGGCTGCTGCCTTCAGACAGTGCAGTTGGTTAAAAGAACTGTGCTGAAAAGTAAAATCACTGAACAGAATGAGTTCTGTTCTCACTCAAACCAGGACATTGAGGAAGGTGTGGGAAAATTCAAAATGAGCAATTAAAAATGCAGACCTACATACTGTTCAGGAAAGATAGGCCAGTGAGATGGGGTGGTGGAGTGGCTCTTTACATGAATGCACCAAGCTCTGCCTAGGAGAGGTTTAAGAACCTGTTGAGAGCTTATAGGTAAGAATTATGGGACAAGCTAACATGGGTGACACTGTTGTAGGTGTTTACTACAGGCCACCTGATCAGGATGAGGAGGTCTATGAGGCCTTCTACAGACAGCTGAAAGTAGCCTCATGATCACAGGCCCTGGTCCTCATGGGGGACTTCAACCACCCTGATATTTGCTGGAAAGGTAACACAGCTAGACACACTCAGTCCAGGAGATTCCTGCAGAGCATTGAGCATAACTTTCTGATAGAAGTGGTAGACGAACCTATGAGGAGAGGTGCACAGCTGAATCTTGTATTAACAAACAAAGAAGGACTTGTTGAGGATGTAAAGGTTGGGGGCAACCTTGGCTGTAGTGACCATGACATGAAGTTCAGTATGCTGTGTGGAAGAAGTAAAGAAATAACTAGGATCACAACCCTGGACTTCAGAAGAGCTAAGTTTGGCCTCTTCAAAGATCTACTCAGTGGAATACCATGGGTCAGGGCTCTAGAAGTTATGGGTATCCATGAGAGCTGGTCAGTATTCAAACACTACTTCTTCCAGGCTCAATATTGGTGCATCTCTGAGTAAGACATCAAGCAGAGGAGGCAGAGGACCTGCATGGATGAGTAAGGGTCTTCTGGAAAAACTCAAATGGAAGAAGAAAATTTACATAATGTGGAAAACAAGACTGATCACTTGGGAGGAATATAGGAATGTTGTCAGAGAATGCAGGGAAGCAATGAGGAAAGACAAGGCCCACCTGGAACTGAATCTGGCAAGGGGCATCAAAGACAACATGAAAGGTTGGTTTTTTTCAATATATCGATAGAAAAAAGAAGGCTAGGGAAAATGTGGGCCTGCTGATGAATGAGGTGGGCACCCTAGTGGTGGAAGACACAGAGAAGGCAGAGTTATTGAATGCTTTCTTTGCTTTGGTCTTCACTGCTAAAGCCGACTCTCGTGAATCCCAGACCCTGGGGGTAAGAGACAAGGTCTGGAGAGAGGAAGACTTTCCCTTGGAAGAGGAGGATCAGGTTAGAGACCACTTAGCCAAACTGAACATCCATAAATCCACAGGTCCCGATGGGATGCACCCACAAGTGCTGAGAGAGCTGGCAGATGTTATTGCTATGCCACTCCCCATCATCTTTGAAAGGTCATGGAAAACGGGAGAGGTGCCTGAGGACTGGAGGAAGGCCAATGTCACTTCAGACTTTAAAAAGGGCAAGAAGGATGACCCAGGAAACTACAGACTGTTTAGTCTCACTTCTGTCCCTGGCAAGGTGATGGAACAAATCATTCTGGAGGTCATCTCAAAACATGTGGAAGAAAAGAAAGTTATTGGGAGAGGTCAACATGGATTTACCAAGGGGAAATCATGCTTGACCAATCTGATAGCCTCCTGTGATGTCATAACTGTCTGGCTAGATGAGGGGAGAGCAGTGGATGTCCTCTACCTTGACTTCAGCAAGGCTTTTGACACTGTCTCCCATAACATCCTCATTAGGAAACTCATAAAGTGTGGGCTAGATGAGTGGACAGTGAGGTGAATGGAGAGCTGGTTGAGTTACAGAGTTCAGAGGATCATGATCAATGGTAGGATTGGAAAGAGAATGGGATTCTGAGAATTTTTGATCATGTGGACTACTTGCCAAGCATTTTTCAGCTTCTCTTAGCAATTTATTAGCAAAGAAACAAAATGCTAGACAAGCATTGTTATGTATGTCAGAATTGTAAGGATACTACTCAAAGTCTGTGTTCTAGAGTAGTATTTGGCATATTCTTCCAACTAAAGAGCTCAACTGTATTAATCACGAACCAAATCATACAGCATTTGAGAGAGAAAATGTGATGAAATTGATTTCTAAAACTTAATCTTTTAAATGTGACTTTGTTTTGTTTTTAAATATATTTTGTAGATTAAAGGAGCCAAGGGACAGGTAATGCGAGCAGAAATTCTTCAAGAAGGCCTTCAGGAATTACTAAATACGCTCTTTTCTAATCCTGTGGATAATAATTTGATGTGTGCAGTGAAACTGCTGAAGGTGAGACAGTAATTTTAAAAGAAGAAAAAAAAAATAGTTTTTTTGTTGTGCTGGCTTTTTTTAGTATATCATCATAGTCCTGAATGAAAGAGGGAAGTTCATGAGCACTGCTTGTTTATATAGTTATATGTTGATCATAATATATTTTTAATCACAAATGATAAGATACTTTGGTTTTTTTCTTCTTGACTTTTTTTTTTTACATCTGGAATAAGTAAAAATAGAGTACATGACAACTGATAGTGGTGAGGAAAACAAGATATGGTCATATATGGTCCCTGTTGGTGAACTGGTGGAAAAAAAAAAATTTAAAAAGTGAAAGCCTATTTCTTTGTGCCACAGACTAGAATGGATTCCTGTGCCACAGATTCAAGATCCAGGCTGTCAGAGGTAGCCATATCACATGATTCCTTCTGTAGCTCGGTACTATGTTATGGTTAACAGCTCTAATTAAATGAAGTAATATGGAGAGGTTTCTAATTATGGGTAATTAGAAATTCAGAATTTATTAGGTAAAAGGAGGGAACTAGTGTTTCGTCTCTTAACATTCCAATAATGTTCATGCTGATTATCAGGCAACTGTCTGTCAGTCTTGGATGTCCAGCTCATATGCTTCCATGCCCTGCGAATGCTTTCACTGGATGCCTCAAGAGAAAAATGAGCAATACATAAAGTTGGTGGGTTGCACTTCTGGAACACAAAGTGTAGGTGATAGTGTCTTAAAGTATTTGTGCTCAGAAAGATGATAATTTTTGTATATCTAAATAAAGTGCTTGAAGATTGGGAAGAAAAAGTGGAGAGGCTTTGGATAATAGGAAGAGTGTTTTGGTTTTGGTTTGAGGATTTTTGTTGTGGTGTGTTTTGTTTTTTTGGGGGGTTATTTTGGGGGGGTTGGGGGATTTTTGTTGGGGTTTTTTTGGGGGGTGGGGTTTTTGGGTTTTTTTTTTGGGGGGGGGGACGGGACACAGACACATTGGTGTTTTGTTTTGTTTTGTTTTACAAAAAGCCTTACTAGACAAGTAAAAGTATGCAGGGAGCATTGTTTCCTTTTGAGGCAGTGGATGTACCTTCCATTGTACTTTTGGGAGCAGGCGGAGGAAACAAAACTGCAAATACTGAAGTATTTATGGGATTTTATGCATTAAAAAAATATTTAATGTTTAATCAGGTTGCTTCATAACAAATGTGAGATTGTAGTCAATGAGCATATTTACTCCTGCAGTCAATCCTTATGTTGAAAGTGCTTCCCTGAGACAAGGCCCAATGAAGAACCTTTCAAAAAGACAGTACACAAATCTGGAAGCTTTCCAGTGCTACTGTGTTTTCTGATTGTGATTGTTCTCCAAAGAAGATGGAAAGCTCACTATTTCTGTGAATATTTGGCTTCAGTGTCCATTTCAGAAAAAAAAAACAGTTTTGTGGGTTTTGGTTTTGTGGGTGTGGGGTTTTTTGTTTGGTTGGTTTTGATGCAAGTGTTTTCTGATGTCTTAAAGTATTTCCAGATGTTGGAGCTAGAGCTAGTATGTAGCTAGACTGGGCTACCTCATGAAATTTTTATTTCACTACTAAAGCAATAAATGTCTTCTGTTGTCCTTTCCATTTAATATGGTGATATATACCATTTTTTTTTGCCTATTTCCTTTGCGATATATTTATTTTTAAATAAACCTTCTTGGTGCTGTTATCTAATCACCTAGGATCAAGGCAGGACTGCAGTAGAAAACTGAGAATGTGAAACAAGTGCTGACCAAGATACTTGCTTTTATATTTGTATTTTATTCCTTTGTATCATCATATGCCATTCCAAGTATTTTTGGATCATTCAATATTCATGCTGAGTAGATCAGGAATTGATGTTAATTTTGACTGTAGTAGAAAACTATTTTTTCCTAGTTTAACTCTTCTCCTGAGAATTATTGGGTAATGAAGTACCTATTCTTAACAGAAAAGGCTTTCATCCATAGCAGTTCTAGACTGACTGCTGCTAAAGCTCTCTCAGCAATAGCTTCCGACTCACAGATTTTATTTATTAAAACTCAGGCCTGCTTGGTCAGATAATTCTTGGCTCCTCTTATATATACTCAGAAGAAGTTCTCAGACATGTCTGATGCTAGGTTTGTTGACTGAAGTCTTTCTAAAGCTTAATAACCTATTGTTATTCTCAGGTAAGCCTGTGGCATCATCTACAAAAATATGGTCTACTTTTTTCATAACATGTACTTAAAACAATTAAGATCTGACAAATGTTGTTATTCATTTCAAACAAGATTCAGAATGTTACAATATTTCTGTGTTGACGTGACAACAAATCAAATGCAATCTCCACGTTCCACTGATGTGCAACTTCAGAAAGATGAAGTGTAACGATTTTTCACAAGAAATCATTGCAATATTAAAAAAATTTATATTATTACGTGTATGCATTTTGCTATAACGTGACTGTTTCACAGTGTAATTAAATCACTGGAGAGTTGTTTCAAGACTGACAGGAGGGAAGTGTCTGTGAACTTCTAGGCAACATAAACACTGGACATAGAGTTACCATATTGTCTGTCATCTAAAATAAACTATTTGCAAGGTCTATTAATCTGTTTAGCAAAAAGATGTAGGACATTGGGACCTTCAACCCTCAAGTAGTTGCACAATGCATCTAAATGTTATGGATTATTACAGAATCTCTTCTGTTGACAGTTTCTTAAAGTTTTATAATTTGCTTAAGAAAACCCCCAAACAACCAAACAAACAAAAAAAACCCAGAAGAAAACAAATGCCCACAGAATTACTAATCCCTTGGCTTTAGTTGACAGGCTCAGTTTTAGAAGATACCTGGAAAGAAAAAGGAAAGAATGATATGGAGGAAATGATTCAGAGAATTGAAAATATTGTTTTGGATGCAAACTGTAGCAGGTGAGAAGATAAATTTATCTGCAGTGTATTGTTTTTATATTAAACAGAACACTTCAAAATCTTCAAGAATAATGAGCATATCCAAAACATTACCTTAAAAACCTTTCATTTACAAAAAGTATGGTGATATTTGGGTCATTTTGCACATAACAAAACATAATTTTCAATTGGGGGAGGAGGTGTGGGGGTATGTGTTTCATTTGGGGTTTGGTTTTGTTTTTTATCGTTTACTAGAGATGCATGTTCCACTTAATGAGATGGTGGTGTGTGTTTTGGGGATTTTTTGTTATTGGGTGGGTTGGTTGTTTTGTTTGTTTGTGTTTGTGTTGGTTGGGTTTTTTTGGTTTACTTTTGTTTTTGTTAAACCTTTAGGCTCTAAAAGCATGTATAAATACAATAGTGGCAACATCTCATAGTTTATACTTTTAAATCTGAATTTAACTGCATTAAACATCATATACAAATAATTCTAAATGTAAGGGCAAAATGGAATATGTTTGGGGGTTTTGTTGGTTTTGGTTTGGTTTTTTTTTTTTGAGAACATAATTTTTTGGCAAGTTCTTACTACAGCCTGGAAAAGAATGAGTGGTTGACTAATGAATGTATTCTGCTTCTCAATTTACAATCAACTGCATGCATGAAGTTATCTTATTCTACTGTATTTCATCCTCATTCTTACAAACTTACTAAAACCTATAGAGGTTTCAGACAATGTGACCTGATCTCTTGCCATATGGAGGGAGGACAGCAGGTAGCTGGTAGCATCTATTGGTTGTAATTTAGCTTCCTCACAGGGAAGATGAAGAAAATCTTGCTTCAGGAAACAGAAAATAGCACAAGCCTGAGGCTTCAAAGACTTTTAATAGAGGAAAAAACTGAAGATTTTTTTTTTTCCCCCTCCTTAATGAGACTTACTGAACTTTTCTCCATGAACTTGCTTAAAAGAAGAAAGCAATTTCTCTTATTTTAGGGATTAAATGCATGGTGGCATCTAATGTATATGAGACATTACTTTTCACTGTTGACTACAGAATTTCAATGTGATTGAGAGCTAAAGTTCAGAGCATAAATTAGATCATCATCAAATTGTATTTTAATTATCCCCCTGTTTTCCTCACTACTATCCTTTTATAAGAAAAGGATTTGTTCTTCAGCTTGTGCTGCGGGTTTGGTATCTTGATTTTAAAAGTATAGTAATTTATATTTAATATAGACTCCTTACTTCACCACAGAGGAAGTGGAGAGAATGAGTGTCTTATAATTGAAAGGAACACATAAAGCATCTAGACTTGCAGGAAAAAAAAACCAAACTCTAAATTATCTGCAGACTGGACTAAATTTTGTCCTTTTTGGAGCTTTTTTTGAGAATTGGCAATCTAGTATATGCAAGATATAGTCCAATTATTGCTTAGCACAAAACATTCTAACTTTTATGGTGCTTCTGCTTATTTCAGAGAAGTGAAACATATGCTTCTGAAACTAGTAGAACTACGATCAAGTAATTGGGGTAGAGTTCATGGAACTTCTCCACATACAGAAGCTACCCCTGAAAATGACCCAAACTATTTTATGGTAAGAATGTACTGACACTAGAGTTACTTAATTTAATTTGATTCATAGACAGTCACATTGCTGAAAGCTACAAACAGCTGTCTCTCTGAACACATATAACTTACTGTATAACTTTATTCTTAGAATGAACCAACATTTTACACTTCTGATGGTGTTCCTTTCACTGCAGCAGATCCAGGTATGTCACAAGCTTAGTATACCTGTCTTTTCAATATTCTTAAAAAAGTCGCAATTAAGTTTATGTCCTGTTGAAATACATAAAAAGTTGTTCATAAAATATATGAAACTCGTACAACTTAGACAAAATTATGTCTGAATTTCCGACTTTGTGTTACACATCTTATTCTATATTAAAAGAAGGTAAATCTTTGAAATGGAGAATGTGCATTTGAGTTCACATAGTTCAGAAGAATTTGTGCCATAGTCCTCAGCACTTGGTCTGTCCAGGAAGCCAGAAATATTCAAGTTGTCTTTTGTTTGTCCATTGTTATCAACAAAAGGGTTTGTTTCTTCCTTGTTGTTTTTGATTTCTGTAATCTGAGCACAATATGATATAACATCATTCAAGATAAAGACATCTGTGACTACATTTCTCTGGGAAGATGAGTATCATTCTTAGAGGCTGATCAATGTCGTGAGAAAACACTGTAGGAAGAGTGTTTTTTCTATACTGCTTCATGCCATTTATGGTTTCATTAAATAGGGTATTTTCAAACTGTATAGATGTATGTAGAGGACTAGTCTTATATATTACTTGGTCTCATTTTACTATGCCAGATTACCAAGAAAAATACCAAGAGCTGCTTGAAAGAGAAGATTTGTTTCCATATGTTGGGGTTTTGGGGAGTTATTCTGTTTTCCTTCTTTTAAAGAATTTTTCCATACTTGTTTGTCAGGGAGGTTAATGGCCGTACTTAAGAGGGACAAAAGGACCTGGCCACAGGGGGAGGGGTCCAGCCTGCCGGAAAAAGGGGGTTGGGTGGAGCCCCCGGGGCTCTCTCTCTCTCTTGGTTTTGCTCCCTGCATTGGAGGAGAAGCTGCCCTCGTGGTGCGGAGAACTCACCCCTGCCGCGTCTCCTGCTCTCCCTGCTGCGTCTCCTGCTCTCCTGGCTGCCTACCATGGATCCTCTGGACTCCGGGATCAGCTTGGAGAGAATTCGTCCCTGCTTCACCCCCTGCTTTTCCTCCTACCTCTGCTGTCTCCCGAGGACCCTGCTGGACACCGGGATCGGCTGCCCAGGGGGTTCGTGACGCGGGCTTTCCGTCGGCCATTGCCACGTGGGGACTGAGCTGGCTCCGGAGCGGCGGGGAGACCATCGCGCCCTCCCTGCTCCCCGGGAGCCCCCGAGAGGCTGGGACTGGGTTCCCTGTGCTGTTTGCTGTTACTGCCGTAGTTATTGTTGTTTGTTTGTCCTGTTATATATATATATTTAGTAAAGAACTGTTATTCCTATCCCTCATATCTTTGCCTGAAAGCCCCTTAATTTAAAATTACAAGCATTCGGAGGGGAGGGGGTTGCATTTCCATTCCAAGGGGGGGGCTCCTGCCTTCCTTGGCAGACACCTGTCTTTCAAACCAAGACACCATATTATGAAGAAAATGGAACAGATTTATCAGGACCTGGAAATCAGTATGTTTTCTTTTTCAGTAATAGTTGTTGGGATTTTTTAACACTAGTTATTTTTACTACGGACTTAAGAATCCAATCTTGACAAAAATGAAACCAAATCATATAATTATTTAGCCCTATCATGGAAGTTATGTATTTGTTCAGGTGTAAGTTGGTTTGTAATCACACATGTTTGAAACAGATTTTATATTTCTCCACCTGGGTAGGGCAATTAAATTTCAGATATTTTTGCGTGCATACAAACATACTCTCTTCTGCATTTGAAAAAAATTAATTTGTGAGCAAAATGAAGCACCAGACCTTCAAGTGTTGGTAGTGAGGCAACTTGAATTCATTTGACTGATGCACATACACATCCTATATAGAGATAATTAGAAAATTTTCAGCATCTTTCAAAGGGAGGACGTTAAGTTTCTCTCTTCAGGATAAGTAGTATTCCCTCAATTAAATGGCTATTCAGTATTCCTGTAGAATAAGAAAAGCAACCTAATGACAGAAGGGGAAGCAATAGATGGGAATATAGTCTGACTTTGACACTGGTTTATAAGAATTTGATAGGAAAACATTGGAAGAAATATAGTCTAAAATAATTTATGAGCTTTGTACTCATCTGGTTGAAGGACTTACAGATCATTATTTGATACCCAAAAACATTTTCAGTGTTGTGCTTATGTGTGATAAGAGTTCTGGTCTGAATAGATATTTCTGTTAGTAAATTAGAAAACATTTAGATGGCACCTAGCTGAGGGGAGTTGCAGGAACTCTGGAAGATAAATTAGAAATGTCATCAGAAATCAACAAGCTCATACTGTGAAAAAAACTACCCTTGTGAACTGCTGTGCTTAGAACAAATTGAATGCAAAATGGAGACAGACAGCAGTTAAACATGACAAATCTGAAGAGTGACATGTGGAAGACTGAATCAACCTTCATGCAAGGTGACTGTGGAACCTTCTTTGTTGAAGGCTTAAGAAAAGCTTGGACAAATCTATCCTGATCCTTTGTCAGCTATTTCTCATGACTGATATCAGGGAGAAGGGTTCTATGAGTTCTTTCTCGAGTCTACACTCCTACAGGAAAGGAGGAACAAATAAAGTAAATATGTAGGCTGGTTCTTTAATACACACACTGATTTCCTTGTTTGGAACTAAGGCAACAGAAGATAAAAAACTGGGCAACTGAAACAAATGCACATTTTTTTGAGAGTCAATAGCTGCTGACATTTTTTTTAAGTCTGTTTGGAATTACATATATTATCATGTTCAAGCTACAACTCCGTTGTCCTAGTTTATGGTGATGAACACTCCAGTTGGACCTAGAGAAAATAAGGAGTTACTTGAGTTACTTCCCAATAACTGTGAAGAGAAAGCAAGCTAAGTGATCCCTATCACTTCCTAGCTTTATTTTGAAACTCTGTGGTAGTCCCCACTCTGTGCAATACTGGTTATCATTAATGGTATCCAGTCTTTTATCTGACCTAAATGAGAGAGGTCTTTTCTGAAAGATTAGTTACCATGTGATAGAAGGTAATATAATGCAGATGCAAAAGGAAAGTGAATTAAGGTTGCTGCTTTTCATATATCAACAAATAGGAATGCAGGTTTTCTATATAAATATATTATTCTGACTAGTTGTCACATCCCGCTCAATCAGGGAGGAAGAAGGGAGTGACAGAGATCCAGTGATTTGCATGGGTTGATTTAAGGACACTTACATGATAAGTCCATAAAATAAAAAATGTTTAATTCTTAATTACTTGACTAAAGCTATATATGGTGTACTTAAAGAGAAAGTAAGGGGGGGGGAGGAGAGGAGAGAGAGTGAAAGAGTAGGCAAAGTTCTGGATCACCACACAGGGTTCCAGCAATGTCTTGTCTGGCTGGGAATCTTTGGTGGTGGGTGCGCACCTGTTACATATTGATTAAGTTTCACAATAGGCCTCTACGTATTCATTACCTAGCCCCACCCAGCTTCGCTTCATATTATAATGAACCCAAAAGTCATTTGCATCTGCATTGCGCTTGCACAGTGTCATCTGGTGGTCGTGGGTAGGGGTCTCCGGGATGAAGTAAGAGTCTTCCTCAGATGAAGTAAAGAGTCTTACTCATTCTAAACTTTTCACCTCACTTTTCTGCGCATGCTCTTTATGTCCCTGGCCCGAGTTCAAACCTGAAGGCTGGTTTAGTCTGGTTTATGTTGCTTTTAGGTTCGAGAACAAGGACCCGGTTTGAGGCTCTTCCCGTTATCAGTAATTCCTTATTCTCTCATTCTGCTTTGGTAACAAATGTTGAGCTACCTGTGTGCATTGCCCTTAACACATATCTTCCCAGTAAATCATTTAACCTCTGCCTCCCTCCCCCCTGATTCAGTCCCCCCTTTTCTATCGAGTTAGTAAATTCTTTTACTAATACATACATTTTCTTATAATCATCTTTTACCATAAACATCCTTTAACGCGTTTCCATGTGCATTTGACAAGGTAGTTAAAACTGATAGCCTCTTTAGCATTCTATAGTTCCAAACAAGCAACGCGATAGACAACACATGACAAACACTCACCAAAATTAATAAAACAATTATGGGGTGACATAACGTATTCAGAATGCCAGTTGCAGTAGGTGACCACCCGAAAAGCACGTCCCACCAGTTATGACTTGCATCTTTTTTTACTCTTTGCATGATTCTGCTTAATTTTTGTTTGTCATGATGGACGGCGATTAAGGGGTTTTTTCCCATTTTTTCGGATTTCTTCTAAAATCTCAATTAGTTCTTGATGATCCACTAATTGCTTTACTAATGTGAGGTCCATCCCAATAGGTGTGGGTAGCAATTTATGATATATGGTGTAGTTGGACCTTATCAATTGATGAGACACAACTGGTGCTGAATATGAAAAGTCACACCCAACAATCTTGATAAAATTACAAATACAAAAGTTAGAGTGATTCCTTTCAACTACACTCATATTACTATCATCTATCATTATAAAAGTACAGATAGTACCTGCCAGCATACTCAAGTTCTTTATTTTATTCCCTACTAAGAGGGGTGTTGCTTCTCTTCTTTTTGATGTATCCCTTAATTTGCATAGGAAGCATAGAGAAGGGTAGTCCACTGTTCCTCCATGTTTGAGAGGGGGAAGGGTAGCATTAACCTTTTTCACCAATTGAGTCAGGGGTCATGGAGACCCTTTATTTTATTACCCTTTGCCTGGTAGGCAGCAAACTTCCTTATCTTATTGGGACATATAACTTGGCAAGGGGACAAGGCCATTCATCTTCCAATGTACTTCACTCCCCGCTGAGCTAGCATATTTTGTTCCTTGTTCTAACCACAAAGCACATGTTGGTTCTAACCACAGAGCTGCTTCTTACATCAACTCCTTCAGGTCAAAGTGTTCCTCACACAGTGTTTGAGACATCAACTCATTTGGATCAGAGTTCAACACTAGTGTGCAACCAAGACAGTTGATGACGTATTTGAACCAGGATGATAACCAACCAAAATTACGCTAATATAATGCTAATTGTTTTTTTGTAAATACATCAGTGAAAATGCATTATTAAATTTTTGAAAGCTTGTATTGCATTATTGCATTTTTCTCTCATCTTGGGAACTATTTCTGTGTTTTAACCTGTGGACAGCATAAGATGATCTAAAATGGTGACAAACACTGTAGCAATTTGTACATATCTATGCAGCTGTGAGGTTTCTGTTTTCCTAATACCCATTTTTTTCTTTTTTGTCCTTTTTTAGTAAATGTCATAACTAGTATTCATAAAAGCTCTGTTTTATTCTTGACATCTGCATAAATATTTCACCTATTTACTCTTTCTGAAAATCTGTACATAAACTGAACATTTTTGGTGACTTCTTTTAGGTATTTTGATGACCTTGATGATAAGATGGATCCAGAAATTGAAGAAGCATATGAAAAATTCTGTCTAGAATCAGAACAGAAGATAAAACAGTGAGATGATAAACATTCATGTTAGTTTATTAAACCACTTTAGGTGTGGTTAGAATACAGGGGGACACAAAACGTGTACCAAAATAAGGAAGTTTAGTTTCTCCAAGTACTAAAGTTATGCAATTTCCATTTTGTTAAACAGAATCTGCCAAAAACTGTAAAAGTATGCTCTATAACTTAAATGTTGTGTATATATCATAGTTTGTTTTATGGACTGGTATATGAACAATGTTTTGGCTGCAATAAAATTGATTTTAAAAGTACAATAATGGAAATTAAAATTTAATGGAGAACTGTCTCAGTAAAATTTCCCTTGGGAGGAAAAAGAGGAAGAATAACTTGATATATATTTAATTGTTTGCTTGGTTTAGTGTACATCAGTATTTATCCTTTTTCCCATATACAAGATCTGGTATTTAATATTTTTAACTAAGGAGCATATGATTCAAATATGGTTTGGGTTTTTTTTCCTGTATATCACAATCATGATATCATGATAAGTGTTTTGTGAAGGGTTTGTTGGGGAGGGTTGGGGGTTTTTTTTCTTTTCCTTCTTCTTCTGAAATACATATGAGTGAGGTCTGGACTCTTTCCTGAAACAAATGTGTTATATGTTGATATGTGAAAAAGCAAACAATATTTTGGAAGTGAAATGCTTTCAAGACCTTTGATTCAGGTAAGCTTATTTTCAGCTTTTACAAACAAAAACTATCCTTTAATTTAATCTGTTCTTCAAGACTACATGAATATAGTTATGTTTTAACCCATGCTACTCCAAGAGTATGTGCAGTGCTTGATATTTTTTTTTAGGCTCCTAAGATACACTATTGTTCTTGTTGCCAAACTCAGTTGTACTTCTTCCTCTTACCTGTTATTCGTTACACTGAGTAGAACCCCTTACCAAAACCAAATGGGGAATATTTCCTGAACAGTAGCTACTGTAAATAACACATGTTGTAAATATGCATGTAAATAATTATGTTATTCACTTTGTGAAATAACTTCTGTGTCTGCTAATACAGTGAGCGCTTGTGGATGCTGAAAAGCTGCTAGCAGAGGATTTTCCTAGGTTCTCACAATATTCGGTGAGAATCCTGCCTTTCTCACACGTGTTATGAGAAACAGTAGGATGGTTTTGTAAACTAGACTAACACATGGTGTTTTGCTAAGTTCTGTTTATGGTACATTGAAAAAATATTTTGAAATAGGTGTTGTAGGACTTTAGCCAATCACCCTAGGAGATGGGTGATCACTGACCAATCGCCCTATGGGACTAGGGTATATAAAATGGGGTTGTAAATTAATAAAGTTGCTTCTTTTGCCTGCTCTTGCTGAATTTATATGTTGCTGCATCTCTCCGCTCCCGGCATAAACAGCGACATTTGGTGACCTGTGACGTGTCCGACCCGCAAATGCCGAAGCCAAGCAGCTCTCGGGAGGTACGCAACCACCCCCTCCTTCTCCCCCCCAGCCCCGAGGTTTGCGGCCGGGACCAGTCCAGGCACCGGGGTATTAGAAAAACCCTGCCGAGATGGGGGACTTGCGACTTGAAAGAAAGCGTGGTGCTGTTGGCCTGGAAGAATTTCCTGGCCACCAAAAAGAGCGCTGTTCCGGAGGACGCCCTCCGCGCTCTTTTGCAATGGGCAGCTGAGCACCAGTTTCTCCTGAGCTTTGACACCGCCTTTGATTTAGAGCTGTGGCGGCTGCTGGGCACCAGGCTCCATCGTGAGCTCCCCGACGGGGACGACACGCTGATAGACTTGATTCGCACTTGGAGAGATGTATTTGCTGTGCTACTAAAGTCTGAAACCGGCGACGGGAAAGGGGTGCATGCTCTGGAGGAGGGCAACTGGGATCTGTTAGACAAAGTGGGACTGCCAGACAG